>JAADWH010000342.1:0-26311 GCA_023335995.1 Globisporangium nagaii
CCTTTGTCGGCTTCAACATGGCTGATCTCGATGGCGGGACTGAACTACCTCGACACGTGTGCATCACTCAGCGTCAGACAGAAAGCGCTAATCGCTGAATGGCGCTGGGACTTCGGCTGTGCGGAGTGATCTGCTCTCCAGATCCTTTTCACAGACTATTAGCAACCACCTTGGCCATGAAAAGCTCCCTCGTCTTCTTCGCTCACAGATCGCAGAGATCGCGCGTGGGGATTCGGTGGTGACTGCGGCCATGATGCGCTCAAGGTCCACCGTCGAGACGTCCGCCAAGAGCATCGCGAGCGCGCGCGCGATGATCGCAATGGTGCTCTTAAACCTGCACTTTTCGAGTTTCGGCGCAAAAAGCGAAGTTGTCGTTACTCGCCTCCTCTTTTTCACGGAGTGTGTGTATCGTGCATACAGGCTATGATGCCTCACAACATCCCTTCCTACAATGTGCAATATCTCTTCCACTCGTTAGCAAAGGGCGTCTCGCTATTTAAATCCGAAAAACCTCGGACCACGCTCCGCCCGAGGTTATTTTCGATTTCCCCCCTTCGCCTCGCACACACAGAAACCACATTTTGGTTTGTGAGTGCGCTGTGAGAGCAGTGAAGGAACGCAAAGCGACTCGCAGAGCGGCAGGCAGGCGAGCGCACGGGCAGGCAGACGGCAGGCAGGCGACCACAGCGCACGGCTTCGGCAGGCGACCAACGCAGACGCCCGTCCGCGAAAAGAGATCGCAGCAACAGCAGGCAGCCCGCTCGGAGCGAGAGCGCTGTTCACAAGCGCCGAACGTGCGGTTCTTTTTCGTCGCAGAACACAAACACACAAAAGGCAATAGACAGGCAGACGCGCGCGAGTGGAGTGCTGCTCTCACTTGCGGTCGGATCGGAAGACATCGAGAGACGCAGATACGTCCGCGTATAGAGTAGAGAGCAAGCGACAGCGATGGGTGACTTCCCGCCGCCGCAGCAGACGAGCGTGAAGGCGTCTGAGCTGGTGCACCGCGCGGTGGACAGGAGCTACGAGGATTTCCGGACGCTGCTCATGCAGCTGCCGTCGATGCGCGAGGACGAGCGCCGTGAGCCACTGCTCAAGCACCTGCAGGACGCGCGCAAGCGCTTTGCGCAGCTGCTCGCCGTGATGAAGTGGTCGGTGCAGTCGCCGCTGTTGCAGCAGTGCGACAACCTGCTGCAGCAGACAGAAGGGTACCGCAACCAGGTGAACGAGACGAACGACCGTCTGTTCTTCATGCACGCGGACCTGGACCGCGCAAAAGAGCGGCGGTACGACCTCAGCACGGCGGTGGACGTGCTCTACGGCGGCAGCTACTTGCGGTTCCCGACGATCGCGAAGAACGCGATGTACCCGCGCGAGCTCCCGGTGGTTGACACGGAACAGGCAGCGAGAGAGGTTGACGATATTATCCGGTTCCGACTCATCGAAGCTGAGATCCCCGAGCAGTTCACCAACATCCACCTGGAAGGCGGCTTCGTCACGTGCGAGGCAGAGGGCGAGTTCGAGATCGTGCTGACGATCCAGGGCAAGGAGAACGACTCGCTCTGGCGCGTGATCAGCGTGAACACGGCGCTGACCGACCCAAAGGCGTTCGAAGCGCACGCAAAGGCAGCGTCGACGAGTGCGCTGCGGATCATCAAGACGAACGCGCCGAACGCTGCGCACTACAACCACTTGAAGAACCTGGTGCAGCGCGCGATGAACAAGTCGGACGCTCCGTTCGTCGACGCGTTCAAGGTGATGCGCGAGTTCTGCTCGTCGCTGGCGCTCCAGATCCTGCTCTCCCAGGGGAAGCTGCTGATGGAGGGACGCTGGAAGAACCGCGTGATGGTGAAGCACCACCGAGACCAGAACGTACTGGACATTTGCTATTGGCCCAAGGCATGCGTGAAGAAAGAAACAGACACGACGACGGACCAGCAGCGTCTCTTTCTGCAACTAAAGGAATCGATGGCGTCGTCTCAGAAAGAGTCATCGTCGCTGCCGGCGTTCCCAGAGTCCAGTCTGTGCGTTCGCCTCGCGTTCGATCCGGACAAGAAGAAGCTCCTGGCGGTGAGTCTGAGTCCGTCGCTGCCGCCCAACCTCCCGGGCAAGAGCAAGTTGCTGAAAGCGCTCGCGATCCCGTCCAACATGTTCCTTCTGAGCGCTGAGAACTTGCTGATCGCGGCGATGCGAGCCCACGTGGCTGCCTCGCTGTTTTGCGTCGGCAGGCTTCTCGTCATCGACCCTCCAGACAAGAACGGACACACGCAGCTTGTCTCTGGCGAGAGCGTCAAGCTGCTGTGTACGGACTCCAGCCTTCGCATTTCTCGGTCGGATATTGGCGGTCTGCAAGAGTTCCTGGAGCTGACGTTTGACATGCGCGAGGGACAGTTCGTATCCAATTGCGTCGCAGCAGCGAAGAACCCGATGGTGTCCGGGACGATCAAGCAGTTGGAGCGCATCCTGAACACGCAGTGCAAGATCGAGGTAGGGAGCGCAGACAAGAGTGTGCCGAACGACTTCGCGCTCGTCTCGGGCGACGGGAAGAGCGAGAAGGCGAACGAGATGATCCACACCAGCGTGCGAAAGGCTCTGTGCGAGATTGTCGCGCACGAAATCGCGCAGGTCGGCGTGTCTCTCAAGGGCATCGAGGTGCTGCGGAACGTGAGCTTGAACTGGGAGCGCTACATCTTGTTCCGGAAGCAGCACGGCGGACAGACAGAAGACTTGACGATCTCAGAGACAGCGCTGTACTTCCAGCTGACAACGTCCAAGGAGTCCACGTGCTACTTGGTCATCGAGATTGACAAGTACGCAGAAGTGGACGGCATCAATCCCGCGATCCATGAAGTCGCCGAGGTGGAGGAGTACATCCGTCTACCGTGCTTCTCGCTGCTGCAAACGACTGCCGGCGTTGGCGGGCAGGCCGCAGGCGTCCAGTTCATCCAGCGCTTCAGTGCGTTCAAGAAGGACGATTTGCACCCCTCGCTTCACCGCCGCAACGAGATGAGCGTGTCGAGTGGCGTCACAGGGAAGAAGCGCCATCACGGAGAAACGACAATATCGTCGGAACGAAGCGTGAAGAAGCTGTCGGGGGTCCACTCTCACGACCTGGCGGATGAGACGCTGCTGATCCAAGAGTACGAGGAAAGCGACAACCCGGCGTCGGAGCCTTCCGTGCCGCACATCGCCTCCGTTCTTCTGCACGTGATCAACATGTGCAGCGAGCGCATCCAGCTGCAGCACTTCGTCAACTTTGCTCGCCGTCGAAAGTCGCGCATTCGGTACTCGGGAGAAGCCGGGACTGGGAGTGGCGAAGGAACAGGCGGGCAGGTAGTGACCTTGTCGTTCCCGGAGAAAGTGAACGCCGATCCGCTGAAGATCATCACGATCCAGGGTCACTTGAAGCACGGCGGTGGCTTCGAGCTCAGCCTTCAGCTGGCGCGGCAGCCGTTCAAGTTCGTGTACCCGAAGGAACCGAAGCACCATCTCCTTTCCGAGCGACCGCACTACGTCAACTCGAGCGGTCACCTCATCTTCAAGTACCCGAGCTCGGTCGTGATGAGCGACTTGCTGAACGAGAATCCACTCGAGCTCTTCATGGTGGAGTTGATCTGTGTCGTGAAGCCGTTGTGTGAGCTGGCAGTGAAGCTGGAGAAGATCCTCGCGGCGGCGGGGCGATACACGAATGAGATCAAGAACGACGGGCACTTCTACGTCGAGAGCGCCGACCCGTTTGCGATTGTGCTCGCGTGCCGCGCTCAGAACCCTCGCCAGTGCATCGCTGCAGGGTCGACCCCGGACGGATTGGTCACATATAGAGTCACGATCCAATTCAAGCAGAAGATGGGCTTCGTGGTGAACTACAGCCACAAGGCGGAGCATCCGTTGATGCACTTCATCCAGTCTGCGCTGAACGGCCACAGTGACCCGGCGCAGCTGATGGAGGCGCTGGAGCGCACGTGCATCCCGATGGGCATCCTGGCGAGCGTCGTGGAGTCCCAGCTGCTGTGCGCAAAGTACTACCGCCAGGACCCTGTCCCGACGAAAGAAAGCTCAGGCGCGCAAGCGAACGGGATGAAGATGTTCGGCATGAGCGGCAAGAAAGGCGGCAAAGGCATGAAGCTCGGGTACAAGTTCAAGCTTCCAGGCGAAGACAAAGGGTACTACGCGGAGAAGTCGTACGGCGGCGACGACAAGTCCTTCGTTCCTGCCGAGCTGGTGCTCATTCCTCGATCGCAGACCCACGTTCGCTTATCCTACGGCGACCGGTGCGCCGTAGATATTTATTTTCTGGAGGTATGTGCTGCTGTTTGCTTCTGCTGTGGCTGTTGCGTGGGAAGCTGTCGAGAGCTAACTAGCTCGTCGCAATGTTGCCGTGTGTTTTGGACAACTCCCCACCTGCAGAATCGAACGGTGAAGATGCAGAGCTCGTCGAGCGGCGTGCGCGTCCCGAGCTGCCCCGCCGAGAAAGGAACTGTCGTGGATTTTCAAAATTTTGCGGAGAAACTGCGCAACACCCTGTCGGAAATGGCGTCCGTGTAGAAAGGAGGAGCGCAGCTGGCGATCCCGGGCGACGACGGCGCCGCGAGATGAGAGCGGTCGAGCGAGGCGGTGGCGGTGGCGAGCTGGCGGCGGTGGTGGTGCGAGCGGCTCCGTGGAGTCTGCCACGGCAGAAGCTGTCACCTGCTCAAGATCGCCCATCGCCTGCCTCTTCTTCTGTGGATAAACGAAAATACAAGAAGCGATTCCAGAACGACAGCCAACGAGGAAGTAACACAACAGGTCGATATCTTTTTCACGAGTACGTTGATTAATTGTCGTTAACCAAAGAAAAAATCGTAGACCAAGAGACTCACGATCGATCTGGAAAACGCAGCCATGATCTGCTTGAGCATTCCGACCCAAGACGGCATGGATCTTCATGCAGCAGTCGCTGCCGCCGTCCACGCGGAAGTCTTTGGTTTATTCCTGCGCCTTGAAGGCTTCGAGGATGTTCTTGCGCAGCGCGAAGAGCTTCTTCTTCTGCGCCGTGACGTTCTCGTTCGCGAGCAGACCCTGCAGGCGCTTAATCTCCGCCTCGACGTACTTGTCGCCCTTGGAGATCACCTTCTTGATCGCCTTGATGTACAGGTTGCCGTGCTTGGCAGCCTCGCCCTCGAGCTTCTCCACGAGCGACTCGGCCTTCTCCAGCAGGCTCGACGTGATCTCACCGGTCGCCGAGATGATCACGTCAAGCTCCTTGACGCGGCCGGCCTCCGACGACAGCTCGCCCGTCGACGTGCGGTGCGTGCCGGCGTGCTCGTTGATGAACTCGATGAACGAGTCCTTGTCGCGGCCGCCCGAGTAGTCCTCCGGATCGTCCGAGCCCGGCGCGAAGTACTTGATCGTCGGGTAGCCGTTCACGCCGTAGCGGGACGCGAGGTCCGCGTGCGCGGTCGCGTCGACCTTGGCGACGAGCACGTTCTCCTCGCCGCCGAAGATCTTGGCGACTTCTTCGTAGATCGGCGCGAGGCTCTTGCAGTGGCCGCACCACGGTGCGTAGAACTCCACGAGCGCGTGCTTCTTCGAGTGAATCACCTCGGCGTCAAAGTCCTGCGAGCCGAGCGCCGGCACGAAGCTCGGCGGCTTGGCAATGCGCACGTTCGTGCCAGCCTTCTCGTTCAGGAACGCGGCGAAGTCGTCCTCGGTGCGGCCGCCCTTGTAGTCATCCGGGTCGATCGAGCCCTTTGGGAAGAACTTGATCGTCGGGAAGCCATTGATGCCGTAGTTCGAGCCGAGCTCCTTGTGCGCGTCGGCGTCGACCTTGGCGACCACGATGCTGTCCACCTTCTTGAACGACGTGGCAACCACTTCGTAGATCGGTGCGAGGTTCTTGCAGTGGCCACACCACGGCGCGTAGAACTCCACGAGCACGTTCTTGGAGCCGTCGACCACCTGGTCGAAGTTCTCCGGCGTGAGCACGACCACGTCGGACGCCGACACGACGGCCGACAGCGCCACGGCCGCGACTGACACGAGCAGCTTCCACATTCTCGAGGATTGGCGAGGGGGCGGGCTTTGCTGCGCTTGACGTTCTCGGAGCGAAAGCGCAAATGATTGCGAGATGGATCCCGAAGCCTGCCGACTGACGCGCTTCAAATGCGACAGCGACGAAGGGCTGTTTTAAACCGTCTGACCTGGAGTTTGTATCCTGCGCTGTCCTCGGTGACACGTGGACAAAAGCTTCTGGAAAGCCCTCTCGAAACCGATTGGATCACCAACCCGAAAAGTCCTGAGCCAAAAATCTCATGCTCATGGCAATGGTGACCTCTTGGGTTCGAAAGGAGAGCGGATACGATTTATTAAGGTGTGTGCGTGTGTGTGCAAAATAGAGAGAGAAGAGGTAGTACGGGAAAGCTTCGCCAGCACCTCGGTGGCGCGACGCTCGCTCTTGGTGTGTATGGACGCACTCAACAGCTCCACTTTTGTGCTGTTCGAGAGCGGAGCCATCAGTGACTTTCTGTCGCCTGGAAACTGCATGCGGGGGAACGATTTCCAAACGATCATTCGCTCGCGCTTGACGAGTGAGACCAGCAGCAGTATGCGCATGTGCGTGTCTCCTTCGCGTGGACGCGTCCGCATTTAGTCGAGGTAGTTCGTCGCGTGGAAGACGCCGAGCTCTTCGGGGGACACGTCGAGCTCATTCTGCGGCACGGTATCTTCTCGCAGCTCATTCTGTGTCACGCACACAAGCAATCAAGCGCACAGCATGACCCGTCAGAACCTCGCTCTCGACAACTGATGCAACACCAATCACAGCAGCTCGGAAAACGTACCGCGCGCATGAGCGTCTCCTTGCGGACATTGTTCTCAAGCACCTGCACGATCTCCTCGAAGGTCGGACGCAGCGACTGGTCGTCCGCCGTGCAGCGGTTGTACAGCTCGCGCACGCTGTCCATGCAGTTCGGGCTCAGCGACGGACGCAGGTTCTCGTACGCCACCATGTGCATGAGCGTGCTGCCCGACACCTTCTTGTTGCGCGCACCCTTGGCTTTAATGTCGTGGTACGGGATCTTGCGCGTGTCCAACTCCGACAACACTGCGCGCGTCGAAGAAAACAAATCGTACACAGAGGGGATTGAGTGCATTTTCGACGATATCGCAGACAGAAAAAAAAGCAAAGAACTCACCGATGCCAAAGCTGTAGACGTCCGCCTTCTCCGTGTAGCGCTCGCCGCGGATCATCTCGGGCGGCAGCCACAGCGGCGTGCCGGTGACGCTCATGGTCTCGTCGACCGACTTCTCGCGGCTGAGCCCAAAGTCGCTCACCTTCGTGCCCCACGTCGAGCTCACGAGGATGTTCATGCTCTTGAGGTCGCGGTGGATGATCGGCGGCTTCATGCTGTGCAGGTACGCCATGCCGCGCGACGTGTCGATGGTCATGCGCAGGATCGGCTTGGCCCACGACAGCGTGTTCTCCGGGTTACGCAGCACCGCGAACAGGTCGCCGCGCTCGAGGAACTCGGTTACGAAACAACTGCGTTTGTGGAAGAACACGCAAAGAAACGGAAGGTCAATGAGCCAGTCCCGCATGGAAAACAAAGAAGCGGTTCGCACGAACGACGACGCACATGTTGGAGTACGAGTTCCAACTCGCGCCGATGAACTGTCAACAATAGCAAGCGAGATACGTCAGCTCACACACATACAAGTGCAGACAAGCAAGTGCTTCCGTGCGTACCTGGACGATGTTGGGGTGGCGCAGGTTCATCATGAGCTGGATCTCCTCGCCAAACATGCGCAGGTTGTCCTCTGTGATCTTGTTTCGTAGCATGCGCTTGACGACCACGGGCGTGCCACAGTACGTGCCCTTGATGACCTCGCCGAACGCGCCGGCGCCGATGATCTTGGAGAGCTTGAGGTCGTGGAAGTTGATCTCGGCCATTCGCAGCCCCTTGTTGCTCTCGAGCATCGTCTCGACGATGTTCTTCTCGTCGTCCTTGAACTCCTGGAAGTCGACCGTGTTGTTGTCCACACGCGGACGCGGCGGCGGCTTCGTCACGCGCCCGGTGTTGCCGCCGCCTGTGTCATTGCTGCTGCTGCTGCCGGGGGCTTTCGTGTTGCCGCCGCCGTTCCCGCCAGGCTGTGGTCGTGGGTCCCATCGTCCGTGAGTGTCGGCGCCGCGAATCGTCGGGTCCTGCGGATTCACGGGTCCATACGGGTTCCCGGGCGGGACGACGCTCTTGCCTGTGTCTTTGGATCCGCCGCAGCCCATGCTCGCTCGTGTGCTGCTGCGTCTGCGGGGTGTCAAGCGGAGGTGGGAGTGAGAGAGAGAGCTGCTCGCGAAGGCGGCTGTCGCTGTCGTCGCTTTGGTCGAATGCTCGTTCTATCTGCCTGACTCTTTCGCTCGGTTGTTCTGAGTGAGGGTGTGGCCCACACAAGCGGCGCGGTACCGTACTCTAAATCACCAGCTGTGTTTTGCCAGCCGAAACAGTCGATTTAGGTAGAGTTGCGGGAGGCAACTTTAGACTGATCTTGAGCTATGTATGGCTCGCGAAAGAGAGGTGTCGACAAAAGACTGAATGGCGACGTTGAGAAAGGGATGGGAAGTGGATGCACACGAATTGAGGAGTTGGTTATCCAAGCATACTGAAAGCAAGCCAAATGCTAAATCGACAGAATCGAGCGGACTGATTTCTCGCGTGGCGAGCACCACTGCACCTCGACACCTCGAACCCATTGCTCCGTCCAGCGTCCACCACACGCAAATCATTGTACACGCGCCAAACTAGGAGCGGCTTTCTCACGCATCAATCCCGGACACTTCGCACGTTCACATGTTCACGGACGACTGGCGGCGGTGGGCGACGTGAGCACCGTCGCGAGCTTGCGCACGTCGATCCCGTCTCTCCGCGCCTGGTCGAGCAGCGCGAGCATGTCGCTCTGCATGCTCGCAGCCTTCGCTCGCTCCTGATCCGCCTCGCTCTTGCTCTTCTCTTCGTCCAGGCTCGAGAGCGCCAGCTGTGTCCAATGGGTTCGCGCACACGTTTGACATCCACATTAGCAGCAGCAACGGTCAAATGTGTCAAACGGAGGAGCTCGAGTGGCGACGCACCATCTCAACGAGCAGCTGGCACTTGAACTTCTCCATGTTGGACTCCTCAGTCATGCGCAAACACCTGTCTCTCAGCTGCGCGTTCTCCTTCTCCAGGAACTCATTGCGCTCCTGCAGCGCGCGCGCGCGCTCCGCGTTCTCCTGCAGCGACGAGTGCCCTTTCGACACGCACAGAAACAACGACAGCAGCTGAGTTATACCCACAGCAGCAACGCCAGCCAACCCAACACCGACGCGCAACGCACACACGATCCAGAGAGCAGAGAGAGCACGCACCCAGCTCCCATTGCCCCGACGCGCCGACCGACAGCGTCGCGCCACCGAGCGTCAGCCGAATCGGGATCTCGTTCGCTGCATAGTCGTCCGCGGCCGCTGCCGCCGCCTGCTGCTGCGGTGCTGTCGTCTGCGTGGGCGAGCACACTGCGGACGACGTGGACGTGCGCGCGTAGCCTGCAGCCGTGGTCGGTGCGCTCAGTGGCGCATCGTGCGCCAAGCTCGCCATTAATGTCCAAGGCTCTCGAAGATCCAAAATTGCCCAAAGTGCGAGAGCAGTACAGTCGTCCCTCTCTCACCTGGTCGACTATTCGATCGAAACGGGGTGCGAGCGATCCCCTCTATAAACCGATGCAAGCATCGCGCACAAGAGGTTTCCCCTCTTTTCCCTCGCCACCCAAGCAAAACACACAGCGTAATATCCAACGCAGCTCGTGATCCGTTGGCGAGGCGACCTTCTCTCTCTGGGTGTGTGCGAGAGCAAGAGAGGACGTCTGCGCGACGAGCAAGGAGCATGCAGGCAGCTGGAGGACCGCCGCCGCCGCCGCCGCCGCCGGTGGCTGGCGTGCACGTCTCGCAGCAACATGCGCAGCAGCAGCAGCAGCAGCAACAGCCGCGCGCAAACGGCGCGCCGCGAGGAGCTCCGATGACTGAGGAAGAGCGTAAGAAGGCGCTGGACGAGCGCAGCCGGCGCTGGGCCAAGATGAACGCGAAGCGCTACGGCGAGAAGCGCAAGTTCGGGTTCGTCGAGTCGGTCAAGGACGACATGCCCCCCGAGCACGTGCGCAAGATCGTGAAGGATCACGGCGATATGAGCTCGAAGAAGTTCCGGCACGACAAGCGCGTGTACCTCGGCGCGCTCAAGTACGTGCCGCACGCGATCTTCAAACTGCTCGAGAACATGCCGATGCCGTGGGAGCAGGTCAAGGACGTGAAGGTGCTGTACCACGTCACCGGCGCGATCACGTTCGTGAACGAGATCCCGTGGGTCGTCGAGCCCGTGTACATCGCGCAGTGGGGCACGATGTGGATCATGATGCGTCGCGAGAAGCGCGATCGCCGCCACTTCAAGCGTATGCGCTTCCCGCCGTTCGATGACGAAGAGCCGCCGCTCGACTACGGCGACAACATCCTCGACATCGAGCCGTCCGAGGCGATCACGATGGAGCTCGACGACGACGACGACGAAGCCGTGATCGAGTGGCTGTACGACTCGAAGCCGCTGATCGACAGCAAGTTCGTGAACGGCCCTAGCTACCGCAAGTGGCGTCTCCCCGTGCCGATCATGGCGAACCTGCACCGGCTCGCGGGTCAGCTGATCAGCGACCTGATCGACCCGAACTACGAATATTTATTCGACAAGCAGTCGTTCTTCACCGCCAAGGCGCTGAACGTGTCAATCCCGGGCGGCCCGAAGTTCGAGCCGCTCTACCGCGACTTGGACGAAGACGACGAGGACTGGAACGAGTTCAACGACATCAACAAGATCATCATCCGCCACCAGATCCGCACGGAGTACAAGGTCGCGTTCCCGTTCCTGTACAACAGTCGCCCGCGCTCAGTGCACATCCAGCCGTACCACACGCCCGCGCTGTGCTATATCAAGGCGGAGGACCCGGATCTGCCGGCGTTTTACTTCGACCCGATCGTGAACCCGATCTCGCACTTCCGCGTGAACCGCCGCAAGGAGCTGGTGGTGGAAGAGGAGACTGAGGAGGACGAAGACGAAGAGTTCCAGTTGCCCCTGGGCTTCAGCCCGATCTTGGCGGACGAGCCGCTCTACGACGCGAACACGGCGAACGGGATCGCGCTGTACTGGGCGCCGCGTCCGTTCAACTTGCGCACTGGCCGCACGCGTCGCGCGATCGACGTGCCGCTCGTGAACAAGTGGTTCCAGGAGCACTGTCCACCGGGGCAGCCGGTGAAAGTGCGCGTGAGCTACCAGAAGCTGCTCAAGTGCTGGGTGCTCAACTCGCTGCACCACCGCACGCCCAAGGCGTTGAACAAGAAGTACCTGTTCAAGTCGCTCAAGTCGACCAAGTTCTTCCAGAGCACGGAGCTCGACTGGGTCGAAGCCGGCTTGCAGGTCTGTCGCCAGGGCTACAACATGCTCAACCTGCTGATCCACCGCAAGAACCTCAACTACCTGCACTTGGACTACAACTTCAACCTCAAGCCGATCAAGACGCTGACGACGAAGGAGCGCAAGAAGTCTCGATTCGGTAACGCGTTCCACTTGACGCGTGAGATCCTGCGTCTCACGAAGCTCATCGTGGACGCGCATGTGCAGTACCGACTCGGCAACGTGGACGCGTTCCAGCTGGCGGACGGACTCCAGTACATCTTTGCGCACGTCGGACAGCTCACGGGCATGTACCGGTACAAGTATCGCTTGATGCGCCAAGTGCGCATGTGCAAGGATCTGAAGCACTTGATCTACTACCGCTTCAACACGGGGCCAGTGGGCAAAGGTCCTGGCTGCGGCTTCTGGGCACCAGGCTGGCGCGTGTGGCTCTTCTTCCTGCGCGGCATCGTGCCGCTGCTTGAGCGCTGGCTGGGCAACCTGCTCGCGCGCCAGTTTGAAGGCCGCCACTCCAAGGGCATCGCGAAGACCGTGACGAAGCAGCGTGTCGAGAGCCACTTTGATCTCGAGCTCCGTGCTGCCGTGATGCACGACATCCTGGATATGATGCCCGAGGGCGTGAAGGTGAACAAGTCGCGCACGATCCTGCAGCACTTGAGCGAAGCCTGGCGCTGCTGGAAGGCGAACATCCCGTGGAAAGTGCCGGGCTTGCCTGCGCCGATCGAGAACATGATCTTGCGCTATGTCAAGTCCAAGGCGGACTGGTGGACGAACGTCGCGCACTACAACCGCGAGCGTATCAAGCGCGGCGCGACGGTCGACAAGACCGTGTGCAAGAAGAACCTCGGTCGGCTGACGCGTCTGTGGCTGAAGGCTGAGCAGGAGCGCCAGCACAACTACCTGAAGGACGGGCCGTACGTGTCTGCGGAAGAAGCTGTCGCAGTGTACACGACGACTGTCCACTGGTTGGAGAGCCGCAAGTTCGCGCCGATCCCGTTCCCACCGCTCTCGTACAAGCACGACACGAAACTGCTGATCCTCGCGCTGGAGCGTCTGAAGGAAGGCTACTCGGCGAACAGCCGTCTGAACCAGTCGCAGCGCGAAGAGCTCGGGCTGATCGAGCAAGCGTACGACAACCCGCACGAAGCACTGTCGCGCATCAAGCGGCACCTGCTGACCCAGCGCGCGTTCAAGGAGGTGCACATTGAGTTCATGGATCTGTACAGCCACTTGCTCCCAGTGTACGACATTGAGCCGCTGGAGAAGATCACGGACGCGTACCTGGACCAGTACCTGTGGTACGAAGCCGACAAGCGCCACTTGTTCCCGTCGTGGATCAAGCCTGGCGACTCGGAGCCGCCGCCGCTGCTCGTGTACAAGTGGTGCCAGGGGATCAACAACCTGCACAATGTCTGGGAGACGTCGGAGGAGGAGTGCGTCGTGATGCTCGAGACGAAGCTCGAGAAGGTGTACGAGAAGATCGACCTGACGCTGCTGAACCGTCTGCTGCGTCTGATTCTCGACCATAACATCGCGGACTACATGACCGCGAAGAACAACATCGTGCTCGCGTACAAGGACATGATGCACACGAACTCGTACGGTCTCATCCGCGGTCTCCAGTTCGGCTCGTTCATCTTCCAGTACTACGGACTCATCCTGGATCTGCTGCTGCTGGGTCTGACGCGAGCGACGGAGATCGCTGGTCCGCCCGAGCTGCCGAACGACTACCTGTCGTTCAAGGACACGGCTTCCGAGACGCGCCACCCGATCCGGCTGTACACGCGCTACATCGACCGCATTTTCGTGCTCTTCCGCTTCGACGCCGAGGATGCGCGCGACTTGATCCAGCGCTACTTGACGGAGCACCCGGACCCGAACAACGAGAACGTCGTGGGGTACAACAACAAGAAGTGCTGGCCGCGCGACGCGCGCATGCGCTTGATGAAGCACGACGTTAACCTCGGCCGCGCGACGTTTTGGGACATGAAGAACCGTCTGCCGCGCTCGATGACGACGCTCGACTGGGAGAACAGCTTCGTGTCGGTGTACTCGAAGGACAACCCGAACTTGCTGTTCAACATGAGCGGCTTCGAGTGCCGCATCTTCCCGAAATGCCGTGCGGTGGACGAAGACTTCACGCACAAGGACGGCGTCTGGATCTTGCAGAACGAGACGACGAAGGAGCGCACTGCGCAGGCGTACTTGCGTGTGGACGACGAGTCGATCCGGTCGTTTGAGAACCGCATTCGGCAGGTGCTCATGTCCTCTGGCAGCACGACGTTCACGAAGGTCGCGAACAAGTGGAACTCGGCGCTCATTGGGCTCATGACGTACTTCCGCGAGTCGGTCGTGCAGACCCAGGAGCTGCTGGATCTGCTGGTGAAGTGCGAGAACAAGATCCAGACGCGTATCAAGATCGGCTTGAACTCGAAGATGCCGTCTCGCTTCCCACCAGTCGTGTTCTACACGCCGAAGGAGCTCGGCGGTCTCGGTATGCTGTCGATGGGCCACGTGCTGATCCCGCAGTCCGACTTGCGCTACTCGAAGCAAACCGACGGTGGCGGCGTCACGCACTTCCGCTCGGGCATGTCCCACGAAGAAGACCAGCTGATTCCAAACCTGTTCCGCTACCTGCAGCCGTGGGAATCTGAGTTCATCGACTCGCAGCGCGTGTGGGCAGAGTACGCGCTGAAGCGCCAGGAGGCGAACGCGCAGAACCGTCGCCTCACGCTCGAAGATCTCGAGGACTCGTGGGATCGCGGCATTCCTCGCATCAACACGCTCTTCCAGAAGGATCGCCACACGCTCGCGTACGACAAGGGCTGGCGCGTGCGTACGGACTTCAAGCGCTACCAGGTGTTGCGTCAGAACCCGTTCTGGTGGACCCACCAGCGCCACGACGGCAAGCTCTGGAACCTCAACAATTACCGAACGGATATGATCCAAGCGCTCGGCGGAGTCGAAGGCATCTTGGAGCACACGTTGTTCAAGGGCACGTACTTCCCGACGTGGGAAGGCTTGTTTTGGGAGAAAGCGTCGGGCTTCGAAGAGAGCATGAAGTACAAGAAGCTCACGAACGCGCAGCGCTCGGGTTTGAACCAGATCCCGAACCGTCGCTTCACGCTCTGGTGGTCGCCGACGATCAACCGCGCGAACGTGTACGTGGGCTTCCAGGTGCAGCTGGACTTGACTGGTATCTTCATGCACGGCAAGATCCCGACGCTCAAGATCTCGCTGATCCAGATCTTCCGCGCGCATTTGTGGCAGAAGATCCACGAGTCGCTCGTGATGGATCTTTGCCTTCGCGACGACCAGCTCGTGCTGACCGCGGACGGCCGGCACATGGCTGCGGGCGACGTGACCGTCGGCACGGTGCTGATTGGCGACGACCTGGGGCCAACCACGGTCACTGCGGTGAACAAGGGTGTCACGCGCATGTACAACTTCAAGGCACACGCGATGGGCGTGCCGGCACTCGCTGCTCCGGGCTTTGTGTGCACGCCGAACCACATCGTCTGCCTGCGGCTGCCCAAGCCGTACATCATGGAGGACGCCTCGGGCGTTCTGGTCTGCCACTCCGAGCTGATTGACGACGAAGAGCTGGGCTTCGAGCGCTTCAAGGCTGGCAATACGCTTTTCCGCGTGGACCCGACGCTGTCGTCTGCTGCTGCTCACGATCGCTCGCACTACCGCACGGCCGTGCCAAGCATCGAGGACGCGCGCGTCAAGGCAAATGCGCTGCTGGCGCAGCATGCTGCTTCCTGGGCGAACCTGGTTTGGGAGGTGACTGCGGAGAACTTTGTGCTCTTCCAGCGCAAGTATCCGGCTCTTGCGGAGGAGTGCAGCCTGTTCCTGCAGCCTGCTGCGTGCGCCTCGTGGGAGTTGAGCGGCGAGGCTGCCGAGCTTGCTGCGCAGAGCCATCTGACGCTGCACGAGCTGGGCTGGCTGCTCGGCGTGTGGCTGGGCGACGGCAAGGCGTGCGACACGCGCATCGCGGTGGACCTGAACCGCGACGCCGGTACTCTGGAGCGCCTGCGCGTGCTAGCTGCAAAGATGGGTCTGCGTGTGTACGTGCTGCCGCCGTGTGCTTCCCAGGCGGCCATCGGCGACAATAGGCGCCAGGTGCTGCTCAGCACTGCGTCCGCAGCGGACGGGGATGTGAACTCGCCGTCGCCGCGCGAAGACAAGTCGGCGAATGCGTTCTGGCAGATTCTGGCGCGCTTTGGCTGCACGGCGGACAACAAGGTGCTGGACGAGGAGCACATCGCGATGATGGTTGCCACGCCCGAGCAGTTCCGCCTTGGGCTGCTGGCAGGCTTGGTGGACTCTGACGGCCACCTCAGCCGCAGCGAGGAGCGCCACCAGCACTACGTGTTCTCGCAGGCGAGCGAGCACGAGAGCATCGCCGACCTAGCGCAGCGAGTGGCGCGCAGCCTCGGCGCGCGGTGCGAGACGTACTGCGAGACGTACACGGACCAGCGCTCCGACGGCGCGCGCCGCGAGCGCTTTGCGATGTGCATCGGCGGCACGAGCAAACTGGGCAGCCTGGATTGTGCCGTGGAGCACAAGCGGCTGGATGCATCGCGCTTCGACGGCGCGTTTGTGCAAGATTCTACTCTGCGCCGCTTCAGTGTGACGGAGGAGCCGTCTGCGTCCTTCACCGGCTTCCAGGTGTCGAACGCCAGCCGCCGCTTCCTTCTGGCCAGCGGCATGGTGACGCACAACTGCCAGGTCTTCGATCAGGAACTCGACGCGCTGGAGATCGAGAATGTGCAGAAAGAGACGATCCACCCGCGCAAGTCGTACAAGATGAACTCGTCGTGTGCGGATGTGCTGCTCTTTGCTGCGTACAAGTGGCAAGTAGGTCGCCCAACCCTGCTGCACGACACGAAGGACAGCTACGACGGCACGACGACGACGAAGTACTGGATCGACGTGCAGCTTCGCTGGGGCGACTTCGACTCTCACGATATCGAGCGCTACTCGCGTGCCAAGTTCCTGGACTACACGACGGACAACATGACGATCTACCCGTCGCCCACGGGCGTGCTGCTCTCCGTCGACTTGGCGTACAACCTGTACAGCGGGTACGGAAACTGGTTCCCGGGCTGCAAGCCGCTGATGCAGCAAGCGATGGCGAAGATCATGAAGGCGAACCCGGCGCTGTACGTGCTGCGTGAGCGCATCCGCAAGGGCTTGCAACTGTACTCGTCGGAGCCAACAGAGCCGTACCTGTCGAGCCAGAACTACGGCGAGCTGTTCTCGAACCAGATCATCTGGTTTGTCGACGACACGAACGTGTACCGCGTGACGATCCACAAGACGTTCGAAGGCAACTTGACGACGAAGCCGATCAACGGCGCGATCTTCATTTTCAACCCACGAACCGGCCAGCTCTTCCTCAAGATCATCCACACGTCCGTGTGGGCGGGACAGAAGCGTCTCGGCCAGCTGGCGAAGTGGAAGACGGCGGAAGAAGTTGCAGCGCTGATTCGATCACTGCCGGTGGAAGAGCAGCCGAAGCAGATCATCGTGACGCGCAAGGGCATGCTCGACCCGCTAGAGGTGCACTTGCTGGACTTCCCGAACATCGTGATCAAGGGCAGCGAGCTCCAGCTGCCGTTCCAGGCGTGTCTGAAGGTCGAGAAGTTTGGCGACCTGATCCTGAAGGCGACCGAGCCGCAGATGGTGCTGTTCAACATCTACGACGACTGGCTCAACACGATCACGTCGTACACTGCGTTCTCGCGCTTGATCCTGATCTTGCGCGCACTGCATGTGAGCAACGACCGCACGAAGGTGATCCTGCGTCCCGACGCCGAGACGACGACCCAGGCGCACCACATCTGGCCGTCGCTCACGGACGAGCAGTGGCTCAAGGTGGAGGTGCAGCTCAAGGATCTGATCTTGGGTGACTACGGCAAGAAGAACAACGTGAACGTCGCGTCGCTGACGCAGTCGGAGATCCGCGATATCATCTTGGGCATGGAGATCTCTGCGCCGTCGCTGCAGCGCCAGCAGGTCGCTGAGATCGAGAAGCAGGCGCGCGAGCAGAGCCAGCTGACCGCGGTGACCACGAAGACGACGAACGTGCACGGCGACGAGCTCGTGATCACGACGACGAGCCAGTACGAGCAGCACTCGTTCGCGTCCAAGACCGACTGGCGCGTGCGCGCGATCTCTGCGACGAACTTGCACTTGCGCACGAACCACATCTACGTGTCGTCCGACGACATTCGCGAAACGGGCTTCACGTACGTGTTCCCGAAGAACGTGCTGAACAAGTTCATCACGGTCTCGGACTTGCGCACGCAGATCTGCGGCTTGATGTACGGCGTGAGTCCGCCAGACAACCCGCAGGTGAAGGAGATCCGGTGCATCGTGATGCCACCGCAGCTCGGCACGCACCAGAACGTTACGATCCCGATCCAGATGCCGCAGCACGAGTACCTGGACGGCATGGAGGCGCTCGGGTGGATCCACACGCAGCCAAACGAGCTGCCGCACCTGCCGCCGCAGGACGTCACGTTCCACTCGAAGATCATGTCGGAGAACGCGTCGTGGGACGGCGAGAAGTCGATCATCATCACGTGCAGGTATGTTGTTCTTCGGTTGTTCGATATGTGTGGTGGTCGCCCGGATGACGAGTCTGACGTTGTTGTGTTGTGCTATTCTCCTCCTGCTCCACAGTTTCACGCCTGGATCGTGCTCGCTCACGGCGTACAAGCTGACGCCTGCTGGGTACGAGTGGGGTCGCCAGAACAAGGACAGCGGCGCGAATCCTGCCGGGTACGCGCCGACGCACTACGAGAAGGTGCAGATGCTGCTCTCGGATCGGTTCCTGGGCTTCTACATGGTGCCGGAGGAAGAGGTGTGGAACTACAATTTCATGGGCGTGAAGCACAACACGGGCATGAAGTACGACCTGAAGCTCGGGAACCCGAAGGAGTTCTACCACGAGATCCACCGCAAGACGCACTTTATGAACTTCAGCGCGCTCGAGGCTGTCGACGAAGACGCGAACGCGACACTCGAGGAAGACCAGCAGAACGTCTTTGCATAGGCGAGGAGCGTCAGTCTCAGCCAGTCAGTCTGCGTACCTCCTCCCTCACTGGGATTCGGAACCTTCCTTCGGATCGCCCAGCCATGCGTGAACTCGGAGATGCCTGCTGGCATGCATGTGATGAAAGAAGACCTCCAGACATAGCTACCAACCGCGAAACAACAGCAAACATAAACAGAGATATCATAGCCGCTTTCCATCTTCTCGTCGTCCGTGCATCCATCGTGCATCCATCGTGCTGGTGGCATCAATCAGGTTGACGGGGAAAAACGCTGGACATTCTGGTTCACACGTTTTATTAGCGCTGAAGCGCAGCGAATAGACGCAATTCTATCTCGTTTTGCCGTTAAAAGCTGCATGTTAGCTGCAATTCCGAGCTGATTTAGTCTATTTCGCAGCGCAATCCTCGCTAAAAGCTCCATGCGGTTCCCCGCCGTCGACAAAGCCCGCTCTCTCGCTCACACAAGCAACTGCGGCGCCGAGGGGAAGAAGCCGAGCGCACAGGTACCGAGAGCTCCGTCGCTCTGCGTGTGTGCATGTGGAGAGAGCGACGCAGGATAGGGAGGGCTGCCTGTGGCTGTGCATGTCCACTCTTCTGCGTCTCGTCGCGCGCGCGTGTGCGTGCTGGTCGTGCAGCGTATGCGCGAGCGCAGCGCAGGGGGGAAGGCGATCCATATTTGCTGCTACAAAGCGCGCAGTCTTCACCGAGGAGCGGTGCATAGAGGCTGACTGTCCGTGTGCCTCTGTGTGTGTCTCTGCACTGCGCAGACTGTTTGTTTTGCTGAAGCGGAGTTGAGAGCATCATGTGGGGGGAGTCGCGTGGGAAAGAGAACAAGTCGTCGCTCGCGCATCGCGCGCAGCAGAAGTACAAGTACGTTGTCTGATATCGCATTACGCTGGGTGCGTCTGCTGTCGTTGTGCGGTGGCAGTGGTGCTCATGTTGCTTTGCTGTGTGTGTTTGTGCGCATGGTATCAGCGCCGGGAAGTACGTGGAGGCGATCGACGCGCTGCAGAAGCTGGCGGAGGAGATCGCGCCGGAGCGGGACTCGAAAGTGCAGCACAACCTGCTGCTCGCGGGCTTCGTGGCGGGCAACACGGCGCCGAAGGAGCTCGAGCTGAGCCTGCGCAACTTGCTGAGCTCGATCCTGGACGCGGCGGACAAGAAAGTGGATGCCGGCGCGGACTACGAGGTCAAGTTCGCCGCCGAGCGCGAGTCGTCGTTCATCCGCTACAACCTCGCGGCGTGTCTCTTCCACCAGAAGCAGTACGCCGCCGCGAGCTCGGTGCTCGAGGCCGTGATGCGCAAGATCGACCCGATCGACGAGCGCGTGGCGATGCACGTGTGCTTCCTGTACCTGGACGTCATTCTGCACAGCGCGCGCGGGTGCGTGACGACGGAGCGCGAGCGCCTCTCGACGCTCAAGAAGGCGCAGTCGATCCTCGCGTACCTGGAGAAGCCGCACCGCTTCAACGGCCAGCTCGAGCACCATGACGCGGCGAGCGACGCGAGCGGCAGCAGCAGCAGCGCCGTGGAGACCGAGCAGCAGCGCAAGAACCGCTTGGACGTGACGGAGTTCCGCTTCCGCCTGCACCTGTACAAGGCCAAGTTTGTGCTGCTGGAAGGAAACCTAAAGACCGGGAAGAAGGAAGTCAAGTCAGCGCTCGAGATTTTCCAGAAAGAGATCAAGTCGCGCGACCGGCTGGAGGATGCTGCTGCTGCTGCGGAGAGCGGCGTGTCGTCCACGGCGCTGACTGCGGCGTGGGACAAGACATCGACAGCGATCAGCCACCCGGCGCTGACGGTGCAGAACTCGACGGCGCTGTTTCTGAAGGCGAACCTGGAGTATTTAAGAAAGAACTACAAGAAGTGCGTCAAGCTGCTGGCGTCGTGCTCGCAGGAGGCAGTCGACGAGGTGCGATCCTGGCTTTGCATCGAGTGGCTGACACTCTGTGTTGTGTGTGAGCTGACATCTGATCACTGCTATCGACGTGTGTTGTGCAGAGCGTGTTTCTGAACAACATGGGGTGCATCCACTTCCAGATGGGGCAGCGGAAGGCTGCGCAGTCGTATTTCTCCCGAGCGCTAGAGGCTTCGGGGAAATCCAAGAGCGCACAGCTCGATGGAGTCGTGATTACCGTAAGTGGGATCTTTCTCTCCGCTGTGTGTTCGATCTGCTCCGGAGAACTAACGACTCCGCGTTCTGTCGTCGTGTGCTGCTGTTCACAGAGCTCGTCGCAGTTTGAGATCCTGTACAACAACGGCGTGCATCTCCTCTTGCAGGGCGACTACTCGCTGGCGTTCCGGTGCTTCCACGCGTCCTCGCGCCTGTTCTTCAACCGTCCGAAGCTGTGGCTCCGGATGGGCGAGTGCTGCACTGCCGCGTTTGCGCAGCAGCAGAAGCTCGCAGCGGTAGCAGGTAACAAGAGCGGTCTGATCCAGGGCATCGTCGGCTCCGGCTCGCATCGCCGCGTGTTGCTACCCACGAGCATCCCGTCGTCTGCGTCTGAAGACATCGAGCTGCCAGAGAAGAACGGAAAGCTGAACCAGTCTCAGAATGCGCAAGCCAACGCGCCAAACGGTGAGCGAGATGCTGCGTTCGATGTGCATGAGTGTGCGGACTTGCAGAGTTGCTGAGTGTGAAAACTGGTGCTCGTGTGATGAACGCAGGTGCTCCGAAGATGAACCTTCCATTCGCGGCAAAGTGCTTCAAGAACGTGGTGCTGCTCTGCAACCAGCTACAGGAAATGGCGAGCGTCAACGGCGATAGTGCAGCATCCGCGCTAGCTGCGGATGGCGATGGTGCTCCGGACTCGGCTGCTCTGAGCATGGAGTCGCTGGACACGCTGCGCCAGAAGGCGCTGGTGAACCTCTCGTATGTCTATTTATCCATGTACGAGCCGCAGCTGGCGATCACGAGCGCGAAGGAGTTGCTCGCGCTGCCTACCTGTTCGCGATCCAATCGGTAAGTGGGCTTGTCTTTGTGTCTGCGAGCCACCCAACCTGTCTCTCTGTCGTTCCGTGCATCATCATAACCAATCCGCTCGCCATGTTCGATGTGTTACAGATTCCTGGCACGTTCGTACGCAGCGGAGGCGCTGTCGATGCTCTCTCGCGCGGCCGAGGCGACTGAGGCGCTCCAGTCGGAGCGAGAGCTCTTGGCCATGGCAGAAGACTACGCTCGCGAAGCCAAGATTCAGGTATGCGGAGCACGATCTCACCATTCTGCCGTCCTCCTCTCTGGTTGCTCAAATGTGTCGCATTGTATGCTTCTATCGTGCAGCCTTCTCGAGCGCGCTCCGGAGTGCACGTGAACAACGCGACGACGCTGATTCTGCAGGGCCGCATGTCGGAAGCCGAGGAGAGCGTCACGCGTGCTGTGCGCGAGAACCCAAACTGCCGCGAGTCGCTCGAGCTGCTCGTGTACGTCTTGCTGAAGAAGGGCGACACGAAGAAAGCGGCGCGCGTCTTGAAAGAAGCCCAGGTCGCGCAATAGGCAGAGCATGGCGTCGTCCTCGTCGTCGCCATCTTGCGCAGACACACACATGCAAATGGGGGTGACTCCTCGAGCGTGTGAGTGTGCGGTTTGCTTGATAGGGTCGATCAACGACAGTTGATTGCGAGCGAATGAAGAGAGAGAGCGAAGGAGAGAGCGAAGGAGAGAGAGAAGACACCTGTGTTTTTGTAAGGCAACGCGTGAATCGAAGCCTCCATTCCCCATATCCCGTCCTCATCGCCGTCGGAGCTCTGCTTCTCGTTGCCATGACGCCTTCCCATATCCAGTCTCGAAGCAAACTCAAACGCACAGGTTTCCCATTGCTGACATTGTCATGGTGCATTTTGCTCTTTTCTGCATGCGGTGTCTGCCTCCGCGACTCGCCAAGTTGACAACTCCACCTCACAACTCCTCCTCCGTCTGCTTCGCGATTTCGTCGAGCTTGCCCACCAGATGCAGCAGCGCGGTGCTGTCGTTCACCTTTGTCGCCGTCACGCGAAAAGCCTTCTGGAACTTCTCGTCCCCGATGCCATGCTTGTCGTCGCTGTTGTCGAAGCAGTCGTTCGCGATGCTGCGAATGCCGAAGGGCTGCTGCTGCACACCGACTTGATAGCGAAAGGAGCCCCAGTACGGCTGTCCCCAGCCGATTGCGACGTACGCCTTGATGCTGTCCACGTTGTCGCGGATCGTGTACTGCACGCAGCCGAAGGAGCCGGCTGCCGAGGCGTCGCGCTTTGCGTGGAAGCCCGCCTCGCTGCGCAATGGACGCACCTCGCGCGGAAACCTGACGTACGGGTCGTCCAGATCCTTCCCGCTGTGGATGCACGCGTCCTCGTAAATCAAGAAGTGCTTGCTGGAGACGTTCGAGAAGATGAACTTGACGGACACGCCGTTGCCGTAGTCATTCTTGAGCGAGTCGGCGTCGCTCTCACCGGCTCGGAAGAACTCGAGAAGCCTCGTCTTGGTGTTATCTTTGTATGCCGCTGCCTCCATAGCTTCGAGCACTTCCTTGTCAGATGGCATCTTTGCTTTGAGGCGCTTGATAGTTGTGGAGAACTCGGCAAATTCGCGACTGAGCTCGACGGCGCTGCGAGTGCAAAGTCTATGCTGCCCACTGGACGCTCGAGATCTGCGAACCCGAGTGGCGGCGCAAATACTCGCTTGGAAGACGGCACAACGCGGTGACGCAGTTGCTCTCCAATATCGAAGGAGACTTCGACGAGATGGACTCCTCCAGGTATTCCCAACTCTGCGTCGAAATGCACGCTGTGGGTTCGCTTCCCGCGAGAACAGCAGACGGTCCACCACTTTGGCGGTGGTGCTCGACTGTCTTTGGATCCAGGTCGCATTGACGCGAAACACAACTCCTCCTCGCATCGATCCACGCGCATGTATCCTTCCGCCCTTGATTCAATCCTGCGTTCTCAAGTCAATGCAACCTCTTGCGATCAGCCTTCGAACCACATGCGACGCGAGGAGCTCCAAACTCCGAATCTCGAGCCGCTGCGATGGAGATGGCTTGAAGCCTCACTTCGCTCCTCCGCCTCAACACCAGCGTGGACTCATGTGCGAGGATTGTGTGTGTCTTTGTATCTGCGTTTTAGTGTCTCATTCCTAACTAAGTGTGCCTGCCACGCGACAGCCAAAGACGAGCAAGAGGGCGACCAGCCACTCTTATGCTCTCTCTCTCTCGTCCGCTGGTGACGCCCGCCTCTTTTGCTCTAAACTACTCAAGCGCGCGCCAGCTCCAGCATCCGAGAGAGAGAGAGAGAGAGCTGAGCGCTTCGCCTCCTGTCGCGTCTCGCCCATCGCGATGGCGTCTGCGGCACACATTATATATCAGCCTGCCGCGTCTGTCGTCTGTCCTGTGTCTCTGTGTCGCTATGTCTCTGTGTCGCCGTGGACGCAGGCTGCTATTTACTCCGCACGAGCGCCGCCGCCTTCGACCTTGCCGCCACGACGCCCGCCTTTCTCGCGACGGTCGCTGCGCGGTGCCGCGCCGTTGCCTCTACCTGCGCTGCCGTTGGCGTTGGCGCCGCCCGCGCTGCCGTTCTCGCGACGCTCCTTGGTGTCGTCGCGCTCCTTGCGCTCGCGGTCGCCTCCGGTGCGTCCCTTTGGTCCGGGACCACGACCGCCGCCGCGTCCGCCGCGGGTGGTCGCGTCACCTCGGAATCCGGTGCGCTGGTCTGTAGACAAAACGGCAAACAACTCACAGGTTAGCAACGCTGTCACCACACTAACTGCGTCCTCGAATCAACGCAGCGCCTCGCGTACCTTTGCGATCCACACGCTCGTCCACGATGAGCGTCTTGTCAAAGAGCTTGAACTCGGACGTCTCGGCGAGCGCCGCGCGCTGACTCTCCTGCTCGAAAAAGTCCACGAACGCGTAGCCGCGCGTAGCGACCACGTTCACGTTGGCGATCGTGCCGTAGCCCTTGAACAGCTCGCGCAGGTCGCTCTCCTTCGCCTGCGCTGGCACCTCCTTGATGTACACGCTACTCGCACAGCAGCACACCACAACGACAGTCAGTATCTACAGGCGATCACACAGACACAATGGACGAGGCGTCGTCAACACACCTGTGGTAGCGCGGCTTCTCCTTTGCAGTCGTCGAAGGCGCAGCCGCAGCGTCCGAAGCCGGCTTCGCAGTCTTTGGGGACGCCACTGGCGCTTGCTTCGCTGGTGCGGCCGCCGCTGCCGCATTCACAACCCCCGCAAGCGCAGGCGCGGCAGCCTTCGCAGCGCCGGTGGACGCTGGCGCACTCGGCGTCACAGAAGCCGAGAAGAGCGACGCCCACGACGTTGGAGCCGCCGGCACTGGCGCTGGCGCGGGAGCTGGCGACGCCACCTTCGCTGGCTTGGCAGCCGTCGGCGAGAGCACAGCAGCAGCCGCGGCAGTCGGGACAGCAGCCGACGCCTTTGGCGACGCAGGCGCAGGCGCAGCAGCAGCATCAGCAGTAGTAGCGTCCGCCTTCTTCTCGCCAGCTGGCGCAGCCTTCTTCACTGGGGAAGCGTCGCGCGGAGCCGACTTTGGCGCCGCAGTCTTCACAGGCGACTGGTTCACCGGCGTCTTCGCCTTGACTGGCGACAGCGGCGTCGCAGCAGGCGCAGCGGCTGGAGCAGCAGGCGACGCCTTGGCGGCAGGCGACGCCGGCGTCTTCTCCTTCTTCGCGACTGGCGTCGACGCCTTGGCGGCAGGCGCGGCAGCAGCCTTCACTGGCGACGCCTGCAGCTTCGCGGCCTTGGCGGCAGGCGACTGCGCGACTGGCGTGCCAATGGCCGCCTGGGGCTTCTTCGCGTCCTTTGGCGCCGCAGACGCTGAAGCAGACGCAGCAGTCGAAGCCGCAGCAGGCGTGGCTGCAGCCGACTCGGCCGCCGCGAGACTCGCAGGCGAGGCGCCAGGGAGCTCGAGGAAGCGCAGGCAGTCGTTGAGCACGAAGTAGCCCTTGGGCTGCGTGGCCAGGAAGAACGTCTGCACGAACGGCTTGGGCACGATGCTGTCAACGAGCGTCATGACGCCCGTGACGAGCACGAAGACGCCGCCCGAGTGCGAAGCCTGGCAGTCGATCGAGCCGATCTCCAGGTCGACGCGCGCGCCGGCGTAGCCGCGCTTGAGGATCTGCTCGTTGATGGCCTTCTGGCCGGCGATCGGCTCCTGCATCTGCGAGCCGTTCGTGTGGCTCCAGCGCGACTCGTCCTTGTAGAACCGGTGCAGGCTCTGCGGCTCCTTGGCCAGGAGCTGGTAGTACTGGCGCATGAACGTGTTGCCCACGATGGACGGGTGGTAGTTCTCCTCCTTGGACGACGTCTCCGGCATGGCTGAGGCTGCTGTGATGGAGAGAGAGAGAGGTGGAGAGAGGCTTGGTGGCGCTCTGGTGCTTGTGGCGCTTGCTCGCTTGTTGGGCTTTGGCGTGCTTTTCGCCCCCCTGGATCGTGCGCGTTGCGCGAAGGTGGCTGTGCTTGGCGCAACACGCACGATCTTTTTCTTTTTTCCGTGGCATCTTTGGGATAAAGCCTGTCTAATTTGGAACGTGCTAGTTATGATTAAATGGAGGATTGCTCGGATGGATTCCAGGCTATTGTGAACAGGACGCAATCCTCAGTTCAGGAAAAACGATAATCTTCAGCAGACAAACAGCAGAGTCAAGCCATACAACTGTCACGTTTCTGAAACCTGGATCCTCCAAGTCTACCTACTGCAGAGCTCAAGCTCAAAGACCTCCCATGGAGGTCGTGGCCACGAGAGCACGAGAGCACCCCCAGCAAACTCTCTCGTCTCCCACGCCGCCACCAACCC
>JAADWH010000343.1:0-26294 GCA_023335995.1 Globisporangium nagaii
CAACTCGACGATCGGTCGCTACGACGGCGACATTTACCGTGCGCTGGTGAAGCGCGCGGCTGACGAGCCGCTGAACAAGACGCAGGTGGCTGCGAGCTACGAGCAGTACCTCAAGCCGCTCATCCAGTCGACTCTGTGAGCGTGCGGACGCCGATGCTAGCACAGGTTTGCAACGATGCAGTGATTGTGCGAGTCGTGTCGAAAGAGGAAGAGCCCTGGACGTTGTGCGCGCGTGGTTTGCGTGCGATAATCGAGCTGCATAGCCAACCTTCTTTGCAAGTGTGCACTCAGCCACGAGTTGTTTCTTCGCTCGTCGTGAGCTCAAGTGTGTGCGTGTGTGTGGCATCAGCTTTGGCACCCGTTTAAGAAGCCTCGGACGAGGCGCACACGTCATCGAGGCGACGGAGGTCTCTCGACACGCAAAAAGACAGCAAGGTCTCGCCCGCTGCAGGCCAGCCGACCGGTTGCTCACGCTGACGTGGGGAGCATCATGCCAGGAACCTTCGCTCACCACGACGTCGCCCGAGCGAAAGAAATGCACAGAGGCACTCGCCAGATGGATGCACAGTCGCCCCCCACGGAGGTCTCGACAAGAAAGCAGAAGCCCCATCACCGCGCGTCGTGGCGTCGCGGGAGGCTGTCCTGTCCGCGGAAGATGACAAGATCGAGATCATTTGGGCGAGCGCGCGCCAAATCTCTGTCCGAACGCGACAGACAAGCCGAGCCGGCCGAAGTGGAGCTCGGGCTCAACTCACTTTGCGGATGGAATCAGCTCCGCGCGAATGAAAACGCTCGCGCTTGGTGTCTGTGGCGCTGTTGGTCACCTGCGCGTTGGCTGGTCGCATGCGCGTCCTGTTGACGAGGACGTCGCGCTCGAGCCGACTCGCTGGCAGACGAGCAGGGCAGCACACTGCGTCGGATGGGACAGCCGGACGCTGGTTGTGTCGTCGTCGCCCGAGGTCTCGGAAAGAAGCAGAAGATCCACGCGTCTGCCGAATCCGGCACGAGCGCGCGCACATTTGGTCACAATCAATCCAGGAGCAGCGGCTTCCCGATAGCGACTTGGAGGCGGCTCGGGAGATTCGCGAGAGTGAGGCTGTGCGGATACGGCGCAGGTCGTGGGGCAAGGGGGGGTGGCATTCGCGCTGCGTTTCCTCGGTGCTCGCGGATACTGGAATCATCCTGGGAAAGCTCGAATCATTTCGCAGCGTTTGCGAGTGTCACTTCTATATGTTTCATAAAGAGGGTCATCATGACAGCAAAAGTCTATTTGCGCGTTCACGGTACTGCTCATGTAGTGGCTATCATGAGTCATTTCCACAGCGACTCTGCGCCACATGGAAAGTGCTAGCGAGGCTTTTGCAACACGGCAAATAAACAGGCTCTTTCAATAACCACTTTGCATAATCTCACGATTTTCGAGACTCGAAACGTGAGGTCTCAGTTAAGCGATGCCAGCTCACCCGCTTTCTGCTGCCGCTACGATGCGATCGATTGCGCTCGGATACTTATCATCACTTCTCGTGGCGGCAGGTGTTTGGAAAGCAGGTTTAGATGCATCGAGAGCGAAACGAGCCACTGTGGTTCGCTTCGGAAATCTATTTTCGTGACTGCAGGGTTATTCCTCGTTCCGATGAGCATTCGGAGCCACACAAGCTGGTAAAGTGTTGCTTATACTTTTATCAGTCTGTGTGGCGATGCGCTGAAACATCGCTCGTCGCCTTTGCCTCTTGCAGGCGTCCACGAAAGGAGGCAGCAAGGAGCATTTGGCTTGATCTTGCCTCCATGCTTTTCTCGAGTGATAAAAAGATGACGTAGTGCTCCAAAAATGTGAAAACTTCATGCTGATTACTGAGCCAATCTTTGGAAAAGCCGAACGATCTTTTCGTGTGGCTCGCGTCTGGAAGTTGGGATGGGCGAGGGAACGAATGGGAAGCGATGACGTCTCCGAGGTATCAGGTTGCCAATTTGAAGTGTCTCCTGCTCGTGGCTCGCTCTCGCCTGTCTGGCTCGGTCACCCTCGGCGCTTGGGACTGGCAAGACAAGGCACGCAGAGCCCGCATGCAAGCGGAGAGCTCTCCCTCACTTCCAGATTCGCCCTCCGAGCCTCACTCGCATCCACTCACACACACGCGGCAATGCTCCAATCCGTCACCTCCGCGTCCACGTCGAGTGCCAAGCCCGCGGCTCCGAAGCCTCTCGAGCTCAAGGACCTGGCGCCGCTGATGCTCAAGCGCGAGCGCGCGTGCGGCGACCTGGACGCCGCGCAGCTCGCTGTGCTCACCAACACGCTGCGCGGCAGCGCCGAGGCGAACGCGCGCCGCAAGCAGCTCGTGCAGCTCGTGGCGGACCACCCGGTGCTCTCGAACAAGGACATGATGTTCCGCAACCACAAGGAGATGTACGACTTCGGGCTGCGCAAGTCCGCGGCGCTCGTGCGGCTGCTCACCGAGCACGCGATCTCGGACCGCGTGGAGCGCAAGATCCTGCGCATGGCGCTTGGCGAGACGCTGCCGCTCGAGCTCCACGAGATCATGTTCATCCCGGCGCTGGAGACCCAGGCGACCGAGGCGCAGCAGGAGAAGTGGCTTGCGGCCGCTCGCGAGCACCGCATCCTCGGCTCGTACGCGCAGACGGAGCTCGGGCACGGCTCGAACATCCAGGGCATCGAGACCACGGCGCGCTTCGACAAAGCCAAGCAGCAGTTCGTGATCAACTCGCCGACGCTCACGAGCCGCAAGTGGTGGCCCGGCGGGCTCGGCAAGACCGCGACCCACGCGGTCGTGTACGCGCGCTTGTTCCTGGACGACGGCGCCAGAGACGTCGGCGTGCAGGCGTTCATGGTCCAGCTCCGCTCGCTCGAGACCCACGAGCCGCTTCCGGGTATCGAGGTGGGCGACATCGGACCCAAGGTCGGCGTCAACGCGGTCGACAACGGCTACGCTGTGTTCCACCACGTGCGCGTCCCACGCGACCACATGCTCATGCGGTTCGCCCAGGTGCTCCCGGACGGCAGCTTTGTGAAGCCCAAGAGCGACAAGCTCGTGTACCTGACGATGGTGCAGGTGCGTGCGTATATGGTCGAGGGCTTTGCGCACATGATGGGTGCGGCCACGACGATCGCCACGCGCTTCAGCGCCGCGCGCGTTCAGGGCCGTCGCCGCGACGGCGGTGCCAACTCCAAGGCGGAGTTCCAGGTGCTGGACTACCAGAACCAGCAGCACGTGCTCTTCCCGCACCTGGCGCTCTCGTACGCCGCGAGCTTCATGGGTCGCGCCATGACGGACATGCACGACGCCGCGCTCGCGGTCATCAAGCGCGGCGGCTCAAGTTTCGAGCTCCGGCTCGCCGAGCTCCACGGTGCCTCGTCGGGTCTGAAAGCCTGGCTCGCGGAGAACGTGAGCAACGGCATCGAAGCGTGTCGCCGCAGCTGCGGCGGCCACGGCTTCACCGAATCGAGCAACCTGCACTACCTCTTCTCGGACACGGTGGGCACAACGACGTATGAAGGTACGTTCGACGTGCTCGTGCAGCAGCACGCGCGGTACCTGCTCAAGGCGTTGCTCTTCCTCCAGCACGCCGGTGACGACAGCGCTGTCGCTGCCGACAAGAACACTGTGAGCTTCTTGACGCGAGCGAACGAGTTCGAGAGCGCTGAGGTGCGCTGCCAAGCCCAGCAGCTGGAGGACTTTGACGACTTGAAGCTGCTCGTCGAGGCGTTCCAAGTGCGCTCGGCGCGCATTGTGATGGCGCTCGCCAGCCAGATGGACGCGAGCGAGAACGACGGCAACGCGTGCATGCTGCAGATGACGCGCGCGTCCACGGCGCACTCGGAGCTCATGCTGCTGAGCGCGTTCGCGGACGGCGTCGAGACGCTGCCGGCGGGCAGCGAAGCCAAGCGCGCGGTGTCCAAGCTCTGCGCGCTCTTCGGCGCCTGGCTCATGGTCAAGAACCTGAGCGACTTCTGCGAGAGCGGCTACGTGAGCGCGGCGCAGACCGTGCTCATTCGCCAGCAGCTCGTGCGCCTGCTGCCCTTGGTGCGCAAGAACGCCGTGCTGCTCGCGGACGCCTGGGACTTCTCGGACTTTGAGCTCAACTCGACCATCGGCCGCTACGATGGCGACATCTACCGCGCGCTGGTGAGGCGAGCGGCCGACGAGCCGCTGAACAAGACGCAGGTGGCCGCGAGCTTTCAGGAGCATATGCGGCCGCTCATCCAGTCGGGGCTGTAGCTAGTTGGCATTCCATTATCCTGAAACATGAACACTTATTGAACATACATGTACACGAGCGAACGCTTCCTCGCGAACTATGATGGACTGACGCGCACGCTCGCCGCGACGAAGTAGCTGCGTTATTCCCACGGCTATGCGTGGGCTAAAGCGTGTGGATCGAAAGGCGTGGCTCTGGTCTCGTCAAGACTTGCTGGTGCTGCACAGTCCAATAATTGGGTCCACAAAGCGATTCGCCGCTCGTGTCGGCACCGAGTCGCCGCAGCTCTAGACGAGGAATCGGCCATGATGCTCTCTCACTACGTGTTGATCCCCTCCGGAAAGCCCATGCGATTCACAAAGAGGTCAGCAGGGAGGTTTAGCGGAGTCTCGGAAGAGTTTCAAGAAATGCTGAAACGCCTCTCGCGTCGCGTCTCGTCTCGAAGAAGCCTCGAAGCTCCAGTCCGTGAGCGAGCTCCCTCGACAGCTTCCCGCCAGGACATCGGCTCTCACGCGCGTCGCATCTGTCTGCGCCACCCCTTGGCTCTCGTCATCCTGCCTCCACGATGGACGCTCGCGACGAAGAGGATCTGACGATCCAGATCCCTTCGCATGACGGCTCGCAGACCGAGCGCACGCGCGGCACGTTCGGCGGCCGGCAGCGCTGGATCTCCGGCGCGAACGGCGGCGGCGCAGCGCCTCCACCCAGCGGCACGGACTCGAAGAGCGCCGCGTCGATGCTGTCGCCGCGAGGAGGAGGCAAAGGCATCGTCAAGTCGTGAGTCATCCGAGCTAGCCTCCTTGCTGGTAAGTCTTCTTTGTGTAGCGTGTGTGCGAATACTGAGTCTCGTCGTGCTGAGCAGCAAGGTCACGGCACCGTCCGTGCAGCCATTCCTGTCGTCCATGGGCATCCTCGTGGGCGAGGAGACGCACATCGTGGACAAGGAGGTCAACGAAGTTGCGATTCTGCGTCGGGTACGGCGGCTGCATACGATGATGCTGGCGCCTTCCAGGTTCCCATTGAGAGGACTATCCCCCTCGCTCACCCCTCTGTCGCCTTCGTAGGAACACGACTCTGCGAAGAACTGCAACTGGAGGAAGGAGCAGGAGATCAAGGTTTGCTTGGGTTGTGCTGGTGGCTTGTGACGAGGAGGAAAATGCTGGTGCTGGGACGCATCAGCTGGGAGGACTGACGAATGCCTCTGACTGTCCTCCTGGTGTAGAAACTCGAGGAAGAGATGGACAACATGTCGATGACGCTCAACGGCCGCGTCTACGACGGCGCGCAAGCCAAGTCCAAGGCAAACAACATCGAGAACAAGTCCACCGTACGTCCTTTCTATCTGTGCGAAGGTGTTCTCAACGCCTCGAGACCCACCTTGTGTGCCCATCTGCATATATCGTGTGCCTCTTCTGACCCACTCTGCAGCTCTACGAGTCCAAGCTCGACGAAGAGCTCGCGGATCGCGGTGTGTACAACCACATGATCCAGCGGCTGAGCCAGGAAGCGCTCGCAGCGAAGAAGAGCACGCTCGAGAAGGAGAAGCAGCTCCAGGCGCTCGACCACGAGCTCGCGAGCAGCATGGCGGCGCTGCTGACCGCGCGACAGGAGAAGTCCGGCGCTGAGAACGCCTACAAGCGCGTGTACGAGGCGTGGTGGGAGCACAAGCAGGAGACCATCCGCGCGTTGGACGACATGCAGCAGGCAGTGGAGCAGACCAAGCTCCAGTACGAGATCCTGGAGCAGCGCGAGGTCTCACGCAAGAAGCACGTGCAGGAGGCGCTCGGCGAGATGAAGATGAAGGAATCCAAGCGCCTGCGCCACGAGTCCTCGGCGCAGATGACGCACTTCTCGGAGATCCAGGAGGAGCTCTCGGACACAGACTGGAAGCTGCTCGCGGTTGAGGCCGAGTTCAAAAAGATCGTCGAAGCTGCCGGCACGAACGACGTGGACAAGATCATCGCCAAATTCGTCGGCCGCGACGAGACCTTCCGGACGCTCAAGGAGGAGCACACGCTCGTGGACGCGCGCATGCGCAAGCTGCGTGAGAAGCACAAGCAGCTCAATGAGACGCTCGGCAACCTGCGTGGCTCGGCCGTCAACTCGCGCACGATCTACCAGGAGATGGACCAGACGTCCGAGCGCCTCAAGGACATCGAGAAGGACGCCGCAGCGCTCGCGGACAAGTTCAACCGCTCCAACGTCATGATGGACGCCTTCCGCGCCTGCATGCTCAAGTGCCTCAACAAGCTCAGTACGGTGCACGGCTCACTCGACTACGACGATCATCACGAGCTCAGCCGCGCCATGGAGACGCCCACGGCCGAGCTTCTGCACATGGTCGAGCAGAAGCTCAACCGCGTGCTCGACGTCATCAACCGCGAGAAGGCGGAGCGCGAGCTGCACCGCACCGAAGCCTCCCTCGGCTCCGGTGCTCTCGACGGCGCTGGCAGCAGCACTGGAAGCGGTGGCAGCGGCAGCGGTGGTGATAAGAACGCACACGGCGTCCGCGCGCCGGCACCACACGAGAGCGAGGAGCACTTCATTCTGCGCATGTCGTCGGCAAACACGTCTGCCGCCAACATCCGCGTGCGTCCCAAGTCGCGCGTGAACGCCAGTCGGCCGCCTGTCGTGCCTGCATCCGCGTCAGCAACAGCAGCAGCAGCAGCAGTGCAGCACGACGAGCCAGCGAAGCAGTCGGTGGCGCGGAGAGCGCACAACGCGATGGATCCGAACGGCGTTGGAGCAGCGGTGGGCGACGAGGACGCGGACACGGCGGCCGCGAGTGCGAGTGCGAACGCGGTGCCGGGTGGTGGCGCGGGAGCGGATGAGCCGGTGATCGACCGCCACATGCGCAAGAAGCTCGTGGGGCTCATTGTGAACCGAGGGAAGCGCGGCAAGAAGCCTCCGCAGCAGCAGCAGCAGCACTGAGCGCATGCAGCATCCATTTTCGCACTCTCGTGTGCCATTTCACAAACTCGGACGAGATGCTCAAAACCATGTCGAGAATGCGACATGCTTATTGGCTGTATAAATTGTCCATACCGACCATGATTGGCTAAATGTGTGTTTCAGACAACAAAGTGCTTTTCTGTTCAAAAATAGGAAAGCGTGGTGTATTTCCGGCATTCACCATCTTTCAGCGCGACGACGAGAAGCGGGAGTCATGGCGACGGCGGTCGTGCAGCCCGAGGCCGCGGACGCCTGTCCCTGCGGCCACAGCCACCAGAGCCACGTACGTGCGCGTTGTACGATGTTCTCTGCCTGCGTCTCTGTGGTACATGTGTTTGGCTTCTGGGCTGTATGGAAAGCTAAATAGCGATCTCCCTCGTGCTGCTTCAATCTCAGACGCCGTCGGGTCCGGTGACGTCGCTCGCGCAGCAGCTCTGGATGCCCTGGCGCTTGGTTATACTGGTGCGTCAGTGTCTCTAGTTATGCATGTCGACGCGCTTTCATACTCACATGTGCTGCTGCTGCTGCGGTGTTATGACGCGACGACAGAACCCGCTGCTGTCGCTCGCCGTGTTCCTCGTGGCCAACACCGCGTTCATCACTGTCGGGTATGGCATTAGTCGTGCACCTAATGAGTCGTATGTACTATTGAGCGAGCGAACATTAATGAGCAAATGCGGTTGCTTATTGCGCCTCCAGGTTCATTCTTGGCGTGATCTCGGATCTGATCACGACGCCAGGCTTGCTGCTCGTGTTCGTGGGCTCGACGGTGCTGGCGCTGCGCAAGGTCGCGTCGCTGCTGGCGTACCCGGGCCAGCTTGACCTCGTGATCCGCGACGGCGAGGCGAACTTCGCGCGCCTCACGAAGCGCCGGCTGCTCATGTTCGTCGAAGCCGCGACCGAGCTCGCGACGGTGCTGGGCGACAAGGACGCGGCGGCGAACAAGCGTCTGCGGTTCCTGCAGGCGTACCAGAACTTTCTCTTTTCCAAGGACACGCTGCTGCTGCCCATGCTCAAGTCGCTCGAGCTGATCGAGAAGGTGCAGCGCTGACGAGCTGGTCATGCATGCGCGAGTGTTGATCGCATTGTTGACGTAATTGTGGTTGTGTGTGTGTGTGTGTGTGGATGAACTGCAGGACGGCAAGCTTGGACCGAACGGCGCAGTCATGCTCTCTGTGACTCGGGAACTCGTGGCGTTCCACGCGAGTGCGCTGTCCAAGCCCTGCGCCGAGCTCTGCGTCGCGCCGAGCAAGGACTTTGAAGTGAAGCGGCAGCAGCTCTTCCTCGCGAGCAGCTCTGGCGAAGTGTCGTCTGACAAGCTGACTGTGCCGGCGTTCCTGATGAAGATCCAGCGGCTGCACGAGGCGGTGCGACTCGTGGGGCTTCCGACTACTGAGGTGAGCGGCAACTCATGGGAGACTGAGTGTTGTACTCTGGTTCTAACGATCTTGTCATCTGCCCTGTAGACGAAGCGAGACGTGGCGTGGGTGCTCAGACAGCTCTGCCAGCGCAAGCCGAAGGACGTGGACGTGATCACGAACCTGGATCTCATGCGGGCCGACATGTCGGTTCGCTTTGTAAGTGTGCAAGGCTCATCTGTCATTGCGTGTCGGTGTTGCTTGTATGGACTGATACCATCGTGTCGATATGCAGAAAGGCGAGCAGGCGTGGATCACTGGGCACGCGAACCACCAGATCGACTCGATGTTCCTCCCTGCGAAGAGCGGCGTCGGCGCAGATCGGCCGGCTGTGATCATCTGCAACCCGAACGGCGGGCTGTACGAGTTCCACCATTTGCAGATGGACTGGATCAAGTTCTACACCGACCTGGACTGCCACGTGCTGATCTACAACTACCGCGGCTACGGACGGAATGCTGGCAAGCCATCTCCACTGGAGCACAACCTGGACGGACTCGCGCTTGTCGAATACCTGAAGCTGCAGCGAGGTGTCAAGAAGATCGCAGTGCACGGCGAATCCATCGGGGTACGTGCAGTCACGATGGCCCGTCCCCATGCTCGCCTAGTGCGTTTACCCACTGCTGTTCTTCTGTTTTGTCGTTGTACAGGGAATGGTGGCGACGTACCTCGCGAGCCACTCGAAAGACGTGGATGTGCTCATCGCTGATCGCACGTTCGCAAACTTGCCCGCGCTGGCGCAGCGGCTCGTCGCGAGCTGGGCAGGCAGAGCAGTCAACTTACTCACGCGCTGGCAAACTGACAATGTCAGCAACTACTTGCGCGCGACCTGTCCGAAGCTGCTTTGCTCGGACGCGAGCGACGAGATCATCCACGACGGCGCGTCGCTGAAGTCTGGTGTTGCGCTTCGTGTGGAGCTGGACGAGCTGGCGTTCGATATCCCGTCGCTCGTTGCTTTGGAGGGAAGCGGACAGGAGGCGAAATCGCTCGCGGGAGATCTCCGGTCGCTGGTTGAAACCTGGCTTCCTCCATCGATCCTCACTTCCGCGCTGTGGCCAAGACCGCACACTGTTCGCCGCACCAGTGAGGCTGACAGCCGGCCACAGCTCGGCGGTCCGTTGACGGAAGAGATGACGCGCCGATTCAGCGAAGCGGTTCTCTCGATCGCGAGACGCGCGATGCAGTACACCGCCAAACGTGACAGCAGCGGCAGCCAGAGAAAGAGCGACAACGCCGCGGCGCGCGGTGCGGGGGAGAGCGACGAAGGCGCCACTGTTGTCAGCAGCAGCCACGTGGCCATCTCGGTTCACTCTGGACACGACGAGCACCATGACGACGACAGCCGCGACGGCATCAGCAGCGTGGACAGCGAGCACCAGAGCATCTTGTCTGGCGAGTCCGTGAACTTCCCGGAAGAGCTGCTCGCAGTGGTCTGGATGCAAGTGGCGTGCATGGACGGCTACTGCGGGCAGACGCTGCTCCAGGCTGCGGAGAGCGGCGGGCACGACAAGATCCGCGCGTGGGTGGCGTCGCTGCTGGTCTGGGGCGGTCGCGTGTCGCCGAGTCGCCGGAACCTGTTCTCTGTCGACCCGTTCGAGCGCCAAGGGATCGCAATCATCCCCGTGACGCTCGCGCAAGTGCACTCGATGTTGCAGGATCTCGTGGAGCAGCATCCGGCGACCAAGTTCGATCTTGACATTGGTTTCCTGGTGCTCATGGTCGAGTACCTCGTGGACGCGCTGCAACGGCGCTGGAAAGCGCAGGACGAAGCCAGGAAGCACGCCTCGCAGGAGCAGCTGTCGTCTTCGTCGTCGTCGTTTGAGCTGCCGCGTGTGATCACCAGCGGCGACGCGCAGCTCGGGTATTTATTGCCGCTCCACTGCGGACACAACAAGAACTTCCACGAGCGTGAGAAGAAGGCGCTCGTGGCATTTTTGCAGCATGTCGGCTTCTTGACAGCGGCGACGACGACGACCGACGCGCAGCCATAGACATCACAGGTTTTGAAGAGGGAGGAGAGAAGAGGACACGAAGCACCATAGATCATTTCATTCCGCACATCATGCACACAGCGATCGGCCTATCCTGCAAAGCCCACGAACGTGCACGCAGTGTGTACAAAAGCGCTCATACCTTTTCGTCGCCAATTCAAAACTCATCCGTGGACTCGGTTGTTCGCTAGTACCAGTCGAGCGTCTCCATGTTCTCTTCCAGACAGATCGAGCAGCAGTGGTCGTCGAGACACGAGCTGTGGAAGGCGTGGCCGCACGGGAGCAGCACGACGTCCAGGTTCGCGTTGTCTGCAGTTCCGAAAAGGCAGGAGGTAGGTGTCAAGATAACGAGTCAGTCAGATCATTAATGCCGCTGGCGCACACAACAAAGCAAACGACATCAACACGCACCGTCCGCGATGATCACGACTGGGAGCTCGCACGCGGCGCACGTCGAGTCGTGGAGCTGCACCTCGCCTCCCCAGTCGCTGTTGCGGTACTCAAAGGACCGACCCGCCATCGCGCTGTTCTTGAGATACGGCGCCGGAGCGAACGCCAGCGCTTTGCCCGCGTGGCTGTCCTTCAAACTGTGATCCCGGAGCTCCTGGTGCTCGCAGATCTCGTTCTCGTACTGCCTGCACTTTGCCTGCCACACATCGAAGCTCTTGTCGTCGATTTCTGGACGCAGCGCGCCGATCTCGAGCTGCAGAATGGCGGAGATCTGCGGCGCGAACGAAATGCCGTCGGTCGACGATGCGTCCTTGTACGATGACCACACGTGCGTGTCCACCACCTCGAGCATCTGGCTCACCTCGTGCATTTGCCGGCTCGTCAAGACGTGGTTCTCAATAATCGTGTGGTACATCGACAGCGGCGTGGCAGCGAACAGGAGCGGGTAGCGCGACAGCAGGTGCATTCCGTACTGCAGCGTGACGCAGTTGAGCAGCGCATAGATCACCGTTGAGCTCAGCTCTTCGTTGTGGTTCTCGATCGACACGCACGTCTCGATTTGGCTCAGCACTTTGAGCAGGATCTCTTCCACGTTACTGCTTGCGTCCAGCTTCGAGACTTTCTGGAACACACTCTCGAGCGCGCGCAGCTGCTTCTTCTTCACGATGATACCGACCAGCTCGTGCAACTCACCGAAGCCTCGCGCTCGCGTCGCGGCGTTTCTCAGCGAAAGCACCGACAGCTCCAGCAAGCCTTCCAGCAAATGGTTCTTGGTGAACAGTGTCCAGCTCTTGGCGTGGTCGTAGCGGAACCTCTCAGGCTGACGAACAACGGACGCGACCCACGACGCGAGACTGGTGCGCTCGCGCTCGTCGAAGAACTTGCCGACGACCTTGACGCCGCCAAAGCACAGCTGCAAGCACCGGTTCACGATCAGCGCGTCTTTGCCAGCCTCGCCACCTTTTTCCTCCAGCAGCCGAGCGAGGTACCGAAAGTACTTCGACGTCTGCGCGACTGTCTCTGGCTTGAACAGCTCGCCCTTCTGCTCTTGGTCGTTCCAGTCGATCTTTGCACCAAAGAGAGATCGCTCCACGTTCCACGGGTACAGCACGGGGTACTTGGCGACGCAGATCTCGATCGCCTCTTGCGCGCACTTCTTTAGCAGCACATCGAGCAAATGCATCAGGATGCAGATCGAGTCGCGCTCTCGGAGCACGTCGATAGCTCGCGGGATGTCCTTCTCGGCGATCCAGTTCACAACCTCGTCGCAGGCGTCGGACATGTCGGGGCTGGAAACCGCGCGATCCAGCACCAGGTTCAACGCGTTTGAGAACAGCCGCAAGTTGCACACCTCGACAGCCAGCTCGGGGTTCAAGTACGCGCCATACTTGTTCACGAACGCTTCCGTTTCCTCCGACGTCCAGAGTCGAGGGGCTGCCAGCATGTGGTTCTTCGGAGTGTCGTCTGCTTCGTCCTCGGTCCAGTTGTAGCGCTCTTCCAGATCGAGGGCAATGCCGATCTCGCGAGCGTACAGCTTGCTCCGACCAGAGCCATCGTCAGACTGTGACTCTGACGTTGTCGGGCGGACATGAAGGCGGTTCCCGGCAGCACAGATAGCGAAGTAAATCGAAACCATCACGCGCACGAGGTTCCAGTCCCCTCGCGTCAGCGGCAGTCCATCTCCATCCACCAGCGCTTCGCCACGAGCAAATCCGGACGCACCAGGAGACTTTCGCACGCCATTGCTCGCCTTCTTTGCCGACGGGCTCAAGCCTTGCTCCACTGGTGTTGCGGTCGGGTCGAAGCAGCTCAGCCACAAGTCGATCGTGACCTGCACTTGAGACAAATCGCCTTGGAACAGGTACAGACTCGTCAAGCACGCACACACTCTTGTGATGCCAGCAGCCGGCCACAGTCGCTGCGTCAGCTTCTTCGTCTTCTCTGCTGTCGCCGCAGCAGACTGCAGCTCCGCACTCAGCTCTACCACCTCGCGCTTGAGCACAGGCTCCAGCTCTGGCGAGAGCGCCAGGTGGCCGCCAAGCATGCATTTGCGCGTGATATCGCAGCTCGGCGTCGCGCCAATGAACTTCTGCAGCGCTCGTTGAGCTGCGCGCGCTGGGTTCGGAGACATCGAGTTGCGACGCTCGAGCTTGACGCCGGTGTGGACTGCGCTCAGCGACTGCGAGGTAGACAACGCTGGAGGCTGTAGTCTCAGATCACGGATCACCTCTGCCCTGGACCTCGCCGCGTCTGTTTGCAGCTTCGTTGTGTCTCGAATTGTGACGTCAAGGTGGTTGTTCTGAGGACGCGTCGCCTGCACAGCGTCTCTGCTGCTCGTTCTCTCGCCTGCCGACGCTTTCTCGCTCGTCGACGCTTTCTCGCTCGTCGACGCTTTCTCGTCGCTGTTGTCTGGGAGATCGAACTGCTGATCCAGCGGCAGGTTCGACGTGTACTTGAGGTTCGTGTCCCAGATGTCCATCGAGATCGCTTCGAGAAGCACCTCCGTGTCCAGATTCCCGTCGTCCACCTCGCCTTTCGACGACATGGCGATGCGCAGCACCGAGTATTCGTGAGAAGTAGTGTCGGCATCTTGCAAAATCGGACGTGTGTACGTTCTCCTCAGCTGCCGCGGATCCGGGTCGAGAACAATCGGATCGTCGATGTCCGAGTACTCGCCAAACATGCTCGACATCTGCGCGCGGCCGAGCTGGGAAATCGACGACGGATCTATCAGGCTCGTGAGCATGCTCGTGCTCGGGAGGTAAGTCGAGAATGCCTTCGCCGCAGCAATCGAGTTGCCCTTCAGGTTCAGCGCTGGCAGCAGATTCATGTTGTCCTCGCTTCTGCTCTGCTCAAACTTGCGGACTTCTTCCATCACCTCCTCCAAGAACGATTCGCGGTAGTCATCTTGAACCACAGGCGCGTTGCGCGGGAGCTCGTTGATGTCCACCATGCACGCCTCAATGGTCGATCCGTCCGGCGCATAGATGCTCTTCGAGTACGACTGGAACGACGGCGCGAGCACGTCAAAGTACTCGACATTCTTGTGAAGCGTGCTGCCAGTCGCCAGCGTGATGGATTTGTCCTCGATCGACACGGAGGACGGCGCGAGAGAGCCCGGCGAGTCTGAGGAACCGGTCGCTTGGTTTTGCGGTCGGTGCTTGAAGATGACTTGGAGTGGTTGCGCTCCGGATTTCGACAACTCGATCTCGTTCGCCGACATGTGCTGCTCCTCCAACAGCTTCGCATTCTCGTACAGCACCTCGAGCGCTTCAGAGAGCTTTGCGTCTTCTGGGTCTTGCGATTCGCTGGAGAGCTTGATCCATTCAGTGCGGAGAGCAGTGATGAGGGTGGCGTCGTTCATGTTGAACTCCACCGCCAGCTACCGTTTTGTTCATTGACAGAATGCACAAAGCGTGTCAACACAGAGCTTCTACGAGCATGCGAGCAGCAGAGTGAGCGTCGTACCTGCACGGATTTCTTGATATCACTTGCACCGTAGATATCCAGAAATTGGCTCGCGGCACAGGACTGAATCATCGACACCTTCGGACCCTCGCCATGCAACACCAGGAGCGTGGACTCGTTCATAATCTACGAAAAGTCGCAGGGAAAGCAGACAATCAGACACAAATCAATATCATGCAGAGACTGACAGAAAGAGCAAGACGCAGCGTACCTTCAGGTCGTGGATGATGCCGAGATCAAGGTGCCACTCGACGATTTCCACTGCGATCGGGTCGAGAAAGAACAGGACGCTCGTGCCGAGGTTCCAGCTCACGAGCAGCGTCTTGCGCTTCGCCTTGTACTCTTCAGACACGAACGGAGGCTCCTGGACGAACTGGAACAGGCTCAGCTTGTTGATCGTGAGGTTGCGCGGCTGGATCCCTTCCTCCAGCGCACACTCCGGGCTCTGGATGAACGACGCCGGGTTCTTCGACAGCGAGAACTTGATCGTGCTCGACACGGTGCCCGTCTGCGGGTCGGCGATCCACACGCGACGCCCGGGTCGGGACGAAAACACCATGTTCTCCTGCTTCTTCGCGGGGTCGATCGCGTCTTCGTCGAACTTTGTGAAGAAGCACGCGCCATAACTTCCCTGTCTAGCTTTCGTCCCGATCTGATACAGATGAAGTGCGCAAAGTGTGACAAGTTGTGAGGATTGACAAGTCAGCGAGCGATCCGCACAGAAATGGTCGCTGATCAAACTCACCTGGACAGCGCTTCCGTCGCTCGACGTGAGGTTCAGCAGCAGCACGCGCAGCTGGGACGACACGAGCAGCACGTCCGAGCGACCGTACTTTGCGATGTCCAGCTGGTATCCGCGTTAGCGTACAGGACGACTTGGTCAGAGATCCAGTACTCCACAGGAACAGCAGCATCACCACCACAATCGAAACGCAATACATCCGTACCTGGACGATGCCCGTCTCTTCCTTCAGCAGCAGCTCGGTATCCGTGCTCCCGAAGATCGCAGACATGCCTGCGCGCAGCACAGTCTGGCACACGAGACCGGCATTGCACGCCGAGAAGAGCCGATTGCCAGGCTTGTCCCACAGAAAGCACGTGACCGGGAAGCCCTAGGAATACAGCGATACAGCACTCCATTAGCGCTATTGCTATCTCCACCATCCACATCCACATCCACTACCCGCGCGCAACCACGTACGGTGTGGAAGTCGTGCGAGAACTCCACTTTCTCGCCGATCTTGTTGTAGTCTGAGAGCTGCAGCCCGTAGACGACGCCGCGCAGCGTGCCGACCACCAGGTGCTTCTGCATCGGGCAGATGCTCAGGCACGCCACGCCCACGCGGTCGTTGCTCGGCGGCGTGATCATCTTCACCAGGTGGTACTTGGCCGCGAAGCTGCGCGCGCGCGAGTCGCTCGCGTCGGCGCGCGCCACTGTCGTCGCGTACAGATACACACTACCGGCATTCGTTCTGCGATACACAAGCACGCGCAGACGATCAGAACGACGAGCAACAGCCAACAGGAACAGACACGACAGCAGCAGCAGCAGTATACACACACAGACGTACCCGCACGCGAGGAAGTTCTCGGACGCGTGCACGCACGTGAACTTGACCTTGCGGCTCTGCGTGGCGAGTCCGAGATCCTTGTAGTGCAGCAGCGGCTTGGCGCGCAGCGACGACGCTGCGGACGACGATGCCGAGTTCGCGAGCGCGGCGCCGCTCTCGCTGGGCAGCATCCTGTCGCTTGGAGGCGGGTTCGTCTGGGGCGGTGCGTGCGTGCGTATGCGGCGGCTCCTACACAGAGACGGCGGCGCTGGATCCGCGGCGGCGTCCGTGGCGCATGCAATGGCTGACGAATTTGCGGCGTCGCGAGGAATTCGAAGCCCTCCTGACACCTGGCTGCTAACATCCTTTTAGTCTGGATAGCCTTTATATATTGTGTTGTCTTGCTTCTAGTATTGAAAAGTAGCGCGTATGAGATGGAATGTGTGCGACCTAGGAAACGAGGTCAGCTTTATGGCTCGAAACAGTACCAGGACTTGAAGAGAGAAAACAAATGTGTCAGGTGCGCAGATAACGTGGCGCACACAATCCGAGTGTTTCAGAATAGCGTTTGGAACGTCATAGTGCGACATGCGGAGCCTGGATAGCGTGGGCCACGCTACCGAGCGAGATCGCTCGCTCTTCCTCGCAGAAACAATCACTCGCGCTTTCGCAGAAGACAGCAGCAGCAGCGTGCGATTGTTGCAGCAGAGCGACAAGCGCCGCATCTCATCACCAGCGCCGGCAGATCCCTTCTCCCCCGACGCCAGCGCACCTTCCGCCCTCTGCTCCGCGAAGACAAAACGCTCGCCTGCTTGCCGTCTGCGCTCTCTGCATCGCTCTGCATCGCCCTGCATCCCGCACCAGACGAACGCGCTCGCTCGTTCAGTCCGCCCCTCGCGCCACACGCTCTCACCAGACTGCTAGTGACCGCATTTCGCTCCAGTCGCCACTGCCTGAGCGAGCGATACGAGACCGCCGCGCGAGGACGCTGATAAGAAGACACTGCTGAAGCGGACGCGCAGCGATCGAGATGTACATGCGATCCGACTTTGCGGCACTCCGAGTGCGAAAAGACGTAAACGAGGTATGGTGTGGTTGTTCCACGGAGGCTGTTGCTGTCTGCTCGAGCGATCCGCTCACGCCTTCTGTGTACGATCCTGTGTCATGTGTGCGTGTTTGGTTTGTCGCTCCAGTTGGCGAAGGCAAAGTTTACGTGCAGCCAGGCGAAGACGCGCGTGGACTTTCCTGATGGCGCGGACAACATGCTGCGCCTGATCTTCACGATCTCGATCGCGGATGTAGCGGGGCCGTACGCGAACGGTGACTTCACGTTCTTTGTCGAGATCCCGAAGACGTATCCATTTCACGGTATGTATTTCATTGTTTGTTTGTTTGTGTTTCTGGACGCTTGGATACTCACTCGCCGATGCCGATGCGCTATTCTTTGCTGCAGCTCCGAGTGTGACGTGTTTAACGAGGTGAGTCAGAGTTCGACACGCCACACACAGCTCATCGCAAGCATTTGCTCTGCCAACTCCTCTTTGCTTACATGTATTTGCTTGGTCGCTGTGTGTTTGCAGAGTTTGGCATCCGAACATCGACGTGACAGACGGCAAAGTGATGATGCCGATCCTCGGCAAAGACTGGCGTCCAGTCCTGAGTATCAACACGGTTCTTCTCGGGCTCCAGGTACCTGTCTGCTGTGTTTGTGTGGGTTCTGAGAGCCGATTCTCGTGAATGTCGACTGACGATGTGCTTCTGCTTTGTGTCGATCGCTCGCAGCTCATTTTCCTGGAACCCGGAATCGACTACGTTCTGAACGCCGCGGCGGCTGAGAAGCTGCATACGAACCCAGCACTGTTCAAGAAAGAGGTGCGTTCCTCCTGAGATCTGCTCTCGTTCATTTCGATTCGAGGACTGCATTGCTGAATCTGTTGTATTTCAACGCTATCTTCTGATGACGCAGGCGCAGCAGATACTCTGCGGTGGCAAATACTACGGCATCGATTTCCCTTCGCATCCTCGACAGCTCGAGAAGCGAAGACAAAGCTGGGGCTTGCGCGTCAAGCGTGGGCGGGACGAAGACTCGGATTGCGACGTGGAGAACACCAACATGCTTCACCCCGGGTCGGAGCTGATGCAGTTCGAAGCGAATGCCGCCTGGAAGCGGAAGCGGTGCGAGTGATCGCTCCCGCTGCAGACGCTAGTGTGCGTGAATGGAGTCGTCGCGTCGCGTCCGTCGGCGTCTGCTGCGACCGGTTTCTCGTCCTCCTCACCTGACTCCAGGCTTGCTTCCATCGCTCCGAGCATTCCGACTAGCGTCGAGCTCCACCACCTCGTCTTTTGCTGTCACGCACTTCTCTCCTCCATCCTCCAGTATATTTAAACCCATAGCATCTCCTCAGCACATAAACACTATAATCACACAACGCAACGCACACGCACATGTGTCGACGCCTCTGCGATGCCGTCGTGCTCTGACTGTCCAAGTCGTCCAAGCCGATGAGGCAGAGGTTGTGCCCCAGGGAGGCACAATTGCCATCTGATCAATGGCCATTGAGAAAATCAAGCGACGCGACAATGGTGACACCAGCGGACGCGGCGGCGGCGACGACGACGGCGACGATGACCGAGGCGCAGATCTTCGCACAGCTGCGCACCGATCTGCAGACGATCGATGAGTTGGTGGACGTGCTGATCGACGAAGCGGCGCTCTTCCAGCGCTCCATGTACAAGAACCAGAGCCAGCACCGCCGCGCGTTCTTCTTCCAGAACCTCCAGCAGGTTCGTCCTGCGCTCTCTCACACACATCTTGTGCGGTGCTAGATGTCATAACGTGGATGGCTGTGCACTGCACCGTATGTGCAGGTGAAGCGCTGCCTGCGAGACGCCAGGCTCAGCGGCGTCAAGGAGCTCTTCCGCGACGTGGCGAGCGTGCTGGCACAGCTGGAAGTGCAGCCGGGCATGCACCACGTCGCGTGGAAGGTGCTCTCGTCCGACCTCAAAGTGAGCACCGACGCCGTGCTGCGCAGGCTCGTGCGCATCGCGACCGATTCATCCGAGGTAATGCGCTCTGCATAGTGACAGCGCGCCGATATAGTTTGGTTGTGGTATGATGCGAGGGGGTGCTGACTGGTGCTATCTGCGGTTCGTTGGTTGTGCTCGTCTGCAGATCGTCGCTGCTGCTCAGAAGGCGTACAAATATCCTTTCCGACTTCTTTGTTACTCCGGATACTCTGCGGGTGTATGGTTGACATGTCGTCTACTTGTCTGCTGGCATCCTTAACTGTGTGACTCTCTCTCTCTCTCTCTCGATGTCGCTGTCGCTCTTGCTGGTGCTCACAGGCTTGTCGGCGCAGTTCGCGATGACGTACTTCATGCCGTTCGCGCTCATGATGAACAGCATCCTCGGCCGCGTCACGCTGCTCTGCAAGACGCTGCTCACGCGCGCGATCGAAGCCCACGGTGCCGTCGCGCTGCTCTATTTAAACGAAGTCACCAAGGCGAACCCGCTGCGCGCCAGAGTCACCGCCGTGCAGCTCCAAGGCTACCAGATCCCAGCAGAAGTTATCCAGATCGCGAACGTGTAGATCGAGAGCAAGCAAGCACGAATCACATACGCATGCGGGGTTTGCATTTGGTAATAGACGTACAGAGCCTACGGAGCATATCGCTGCTCGTGACGACACCCTTCCTCGTTTAGACATATTGAGAAAGCAATCAATGCTCCAGGTAACGATACCCGATGACGTTCCACCGCGATCACGAGGACATCGGCGGGCTCGGGTACCCCACGACTGACTTGTGGAACTCAACCACGCCCTGGTATCATCGCACAGTCGACAAGAAGTTAGCGCTCCGTTCACGCCATTATGAGATATATTTGTGCACGTTCGGATGACACACCTGGAGACTCAGGTCGAGCTGGCGGGTCGTCATGTCTTCGTCCATTTCCACCTGGATGCCGATGCTGCGCGTCGCGGGAGCTGTTCAACCACAACACTGTCAAGATAAGAGGACAGCTTCCACCACACAACGGAAGGAACCAGCGGAGCCGACACGCACCGATGCAGGTGCAGGACTTCTTCGGATGGCCGCACCGCGCGCACTTGAAATTCGTCGGCACGAGCGGACACACGTGCCCTTTCTTCGGCTCGCCGCACTGCACGGCGTTAGTGATACAGGAAGTCAGCACTGCATTCATGAATTGTCATGCGCAGCTCTCCACTTGTCGGCACGTACCTTGCTGCACCGGTAGTTGCCGCGATTCCGGTTCTTCGCGGCCAGCTCGCTCGCCTCGCTCTCAGACATCGGCAGCGACGACTGCTGCACGTAACTCTGCTGGCTGTTGAGCATCGGGTTGCCGTTGACGTCCAGAGAGCCGTCGAAGCCGCCCAGGTCGTGCAGCTGGGTCACGAAGCCGTCGTTCGGACCGCCCATCGTCCCCATGCTGCTCATATCGTACTGAAGCATATCACTCACTGCAGGGCGGTCATAAGGAGAGAGCGTCAGCGCACACTACAGGTATACGAGCAGATGCGACGGCAGGGAGGACGCACGCGTGGGGTCCATGTGCATGTTGTTGGCGTTCATCGCGTTCATCGCGCGAGGCTTTGCCTTGCTTTTGGTCGCGTTCTGATGCAAATCAGTGTCGTCGCCAAAGAAGCGACTCGTGTAATGTGTGCCACACTATACTTCGCAATAGCAATTTCCAGAGTAATACTACCGCGCTTTCAAAGAGCAACCTCAACGCAGCGTGGCGCTTTATCAAACGGAAGACTTTGGATCGATCCAGAACGAAACTCGCTGTCTTTGCTCGCGGTGTGCCTCGATAACTCGACAAGTGCCCTGCGCCTGCGCCTTCGTCGCAAAGAAATCCCTTCGAGTCTCGCTCCTGGACAGACTGCCAGCGGATCTCCGATTGCATTCTCGCTCGCCCAGTACGCCGAGAGATGGATCGCTCATCGGATAAGCAATCTCCAAAGCGGTCATGACACAACCTCGTTAACTCGGCGTGGGCAATCGCTCGCTGATCGAGCCAGACCCGGCTCCTCTCGAGTTGAGCTCTTGAGTGTCTGCCCGAGCGCTCGAAACATATGCGGAGACCGGCCATCGGAGGCTATATCCTCCGTCCCACACATTAGCTAACACGGAACCCTCGGAGATCTGTGACGGCCGATTGGCATGCGATGCCAATGGACCAAAGTCAATACGATCATCACAGAGCACGTGGAAGCTCGGCCGTGAGAGGCACACCAACAGCGGGCTGAAGACACAAAAGGAACCACCTGATAGCAGCACATCCGACGCGGCCATCTCCCCAGACAGCAAAGCGTGAGAGCAGCTCTAAGCCGAAAGGCTATCCCTCCACAGACCGAGCACCGAAGGCACGAGGCATCCTGTGCTTTCACTTCGCCTCGTTTCTGAACTCTCGCGGATATCGCTCACAGTTGTCCCTCGCGACCTCGGTAGATCTGCCGACGAAGCGACAACCGGTTGTTTTTGGGCTATCATTCTCCCTCTCGTGTCGGGACACGAGGCAATTCGACAGCATCTCATGCTATAAACAGGTGATTTGTGGACTCATGCCTAGTTATTCCAAATGATGGCGGAAGATATCGCTTCGGAAGAGGTCGCGCTGCACATTCAAAGGCCAGAGTAAGCCAGGGCGGACCGCCAAAGTTGTCAACATCCGCGCGCGCGTTATGCTGTCTCGGCCGCAGATCTGCCTCAACGAAGCGCGCGCGACGGGAAAGCAGCGGACGACGCCCACGAACGACATGACGGCCCTGCTCCCTTCCTTCCTCCGTGCCTCCGTGGCCGCCTTCCTGCGCGTCCACCAAACGCAAACAGCCAGCGCCGCGAGACCGACGGAAGCCACACGCTCGAGAGGTCCGCCCTGGTCGCTCACTTCATCAGCTCGCCAGCAGACACGCAGACAGCCGGCAAGCAGACAGGTTGGCGGCAGACTGCAAGAGCCGCAGCAAGCAACAAGCAGACGCGCCGCGCACTCCTCCAGCCTCTCGCTGCCTCTTCCGTCTCTATCGGGGGAAAAAGCATCTCGCACGCGCCGTCCGTCCACTGCGCCATTGCAGAAGTGGCTGCTCACGCGAAGAGCTCCATAGCTAGCTTGGGTCTATGATGGACACAGCGAGCACGACGTCCGGGCCGCAGTTCGTGGGCGAGATCGGCGTCAAGGGCGAGCTCTACATCGCGGTGGACAAGCCCGAGTACCACGCGGGCGACACGATCACGGGTCGCCTCACCGTCAATGTGAGCGAGACCATCCAGTGCGACAGTGAGTGTGCTTCCCATCGTGCATGTTCGCTCGTAGCCCCTCTGTTTGCTATATGACCTCCTCACACTGACGCTGCTATCGTTGCCGTCCTCGTGTTTGCAGCGCTGGTGTTCACGATCACGGGCGAGGAGATCGCGCAGTGGAGCGAGCGAGGGGATCACCACTCGCGCTACCAGGAGTTCCTCCAGCACGAGATCCTCGTGAGCGTGCTGCCGAACCCGTACCTGCCTGGCGAGTATCTCTACCCGTTCCAGTACACACTGCCAGCCGACCTGCCAGGTGTGCTGGACGCCGACTCGCTCTATGGAGACGCCAAGGCGCTCCACGCGACGATCAAGTACACGCTGAAAGCGTCGATCAAGGTCGAGGGCCGCTTCGTCTCGGACCTCGAGTCCTCACACAGCCTCGTGGTGCGGGACGCGAGCCATCGCAGGTCGCAGATGACATCCCACGGCGTGGAGCGCACGGTCTCCAAGCGCGTGCGCTTCCTGCGCTGTATCAACCGCGGCACGTGCCACGTCGCCGCGTCAATGAAGAAGAACGTGCTCGCGCTCGGCGAATCGGCGCGCATCGACATCTTCGTGAACAACCACACGTCCGCCGTGGACATCAAGACCGTCAAGTGCCGTCTGTACCAGGACGTGACGCTCACGAGCTCGGATGGGAAGCCCGGCAAGATCTGCTCGCGGCCGCTGCTCCAGGTGAAGTGCGACGGCCCGAGATCCGGCGAGCTGCTGGAGCGACCCATCGACATGGTGCTCGCCGGCAAAATGCGCTTCCCGACCACAAAAGGCTCGTTCATCGCATGTTCGTACCGGATCAGCCTCGAGTGCGAGATGCTGTTCGCCAAGACGATCGTCATCGACATCCCCGTGACAATCCTACCCGCCCAGGGACCGCTGCGGCCGATGAACGCGCGCGGCACCGCACCGTCCACGCCGATGCATATGCACACGCCTTCGTCAGCATCAGGCAGATCCGTGGCTTCGAGCCAGCACGCGGCGAGTCAACCAACGAACGCAGCAGCACCGATGTCGACGCAACCGTTCGCGCACTTGGTCGCGGCGCCGCCACTGCCGACGATCGACCTCATGGCGTAGCATCCAGCGGCGAGCAGCTCCCAATAGACAGCGCATTACATCAGTTATGAACAACCCCACCACCCAAGATCGAGACCAGAGTCGAGACTTCCACACACACCAACTCCGGCGCAGCCGAGTACCACCACCCATCAGCCATCCAATGCTGCTATGCCAGGATCCCAGAACTCCAGCAGGACGACCAGAAGTCCTTTAGACACACCGCCACAGCAAGAACTAGCGCCGTACGCTCGCGAGTTTACGTCGGAATAGACTCGTGCGAGAGCGTGCGGATAACCATTTAGACGAACCCCCATGATAATCATATGAACCATTTTCACAGCCGCCGATGACATGTCGTGCCGGCAGCTCACGGCGAACGCCAGCTCCAATCCAGACTGCGCCTCTCTTTTCGTTTGAAGAAAATATATTTAAGCTGTGAAGGACGAAGGACAGCGGGTCACGGAATCAACCCACCCACGCTTCAATCTTCCTCTTCGACTTCTTGGCTGCGAGCCGCGCTTGAGCTTGACGTCGTCTACCTAGAACTGGGCCACTCGCTGCTGCTTGCGCGTTCACTGCAACCTCTCTCGCTGCTGCTGCCGTCGCTCGTTGCTCGTTTACATGGACGAGCCTTGCAGCTTGCGTGTGAGCTGCGAGACCTCCTGGTTGATTCTATTCGCGTTCGTCTCGACCCACTGCAGCGAGTTGTGGTGTACGTTGAGCACTTTCATGATCTGCACCACCGGGTTGCTTTCATCCGCAGCCTCGTGCTGCGCCTTGTTGAGCTTCTCGACCGTCTCCTTGAGCGTCGTCGACATCGAGTTGAGCTGCTCGTCAATGTCCACCGACAGCTGCAGCGTCTGCTCGCGCTCGATGTCCGCGGCCACAGGCATCTGGTCCTGCGACTCGTACATCTTGTCGATGCTGTTCTCCAGTTGCTGGATCATATAAACACACACACTCATTAATCCCCGTGACTGATACTCACTCTCGCTACTAAACACAATCGACAAACGCACCTCGAGCGTGGACTTGAGCTCCATCTGGTACGCGAAGATCGTGTCGAGGTTCGTGTCGAGCTCCTTCTGCGCGACCTGGATGCGGCGCACGTCACTCGCGATGTCGCCGAGCTTCTTCTGGCTTTCCATGAGCTCCGCATCCCACATGCTCACCTTCACAGCTTCGGTCGTGAACGTGTCGGCGTTCTTCTCCAGCTGCTCGCTCCACATGTTGATAATATCCTACAAAGAATCACACGTTAATATCCCTGGCACGCTGGGATGGTATACAATAACAGCAGCAGCATGCTCACCTCGATGGTCTTCCCCATGTACTCTGCAGGCGGCAGGTCCGTCGGCGTTGGCGTTGTGCTCAGCGTTGTGCCGCCTGTGGCAGCAGTCGCGCCACTCGACGAGCTCAGCGACGTCGTGGCCGCAGCGCTGCTGTTGCTACTGGCTCCGCCGGTAAACGAGAACGACGACGCGGATGGCGCGGGAGCCGTCGTGCTCTTGCTCTCACCCGCTCCGCTCGCAGTCGTCGCCCCGCCGGTTCCAAACGAAAACGAAGACGACGCTGCTGGCTTGGCCGCCGCGGCAGCAGCATCGTCAGCCTTACTGGGACCAAAGCCGAACGTCATCCCCGACGCTGGCTTGGCAGCAGCAGCGGCGCTGTCGTCAGGCTTGCTGCCGCCAAACGAGAACCCGGAGGTCGCCGCCGGCTTTGGAGCCGCAGCGCTGTCTGCCGCGCCACTGGTCGCGCCGCCCAGCGAGAACGACGACGCTGGCGCAGTCGCCTTCGCAGCGCCAGCATCCGTCGAGCCTCCAAACGAAAACCCCGACGGCTTAGACGCCGCGCTCGCGCCGAGAGAGAACCCGCTCGCAGCAGGCACCGCAGCTGACGACGACGACGCCGCGGAAGGCGCGCTGCCGAACGAGAAGCCGCTGGTGCCAGACGACGACGCTGCTGCTGGTGGCGCTGCTGTGGTTGATGCACCAGAACCAAACGAGAAGCCGCTGCTACCACCGCCGGTCGAGGACGACGCCGTCGGCGCGGCGGCGCTCGCTCCGAACGAGAAGCCGCCGGTGCCGGTGGACGCTGGTGCAGGTGCAGGTGCGGAAGCGCCGCCAGAACCGAAGGAGAAGCCGCTGGAACCGCTCGTGGACGGCGCAGCTGCACCTGCACTAGAGCCGAAGGAGAAGCCGCCGCCTGCAGGTGGCGCGGCGGCCGAGGAGGACGCGGGGGCGCCGAACGAGAACGACATGCTGCTGCTGTGGCTCGTCTTCGTCGTCGTCGTGGCTTTTGTTTCGATCGCCGCCTTTGCGTTGGAATCCAAACAATCGCGTCCCGAACTCTAGTGCAGCAGCGTTCGGGACAGACCGAGCACTTCTTTACCAAAACGGAGGTTAAAGGGGAATGCTCTCATAAACGGATTCGGTTACCATTCCTTCGGGACAAAAATGTCCCGGATGTCCCGAGTGGACGCGGTTTCAAGGTGAACTGGGCTTGTTTTGGACAGTTGACGCAAACATTCAGCAGTCCATTTTTATCGATCATTTTCAAAGGGTTATAAGAAAAGCAAGGAATTTACAGTTTGCTCGGGAGGTCCTCAGGAGGTCGGCGGCTCGAGAGCGCCACGACCAAGCTTGCTAGCTCTCTCGTCTCCCAAGCCCCCACCCAGCTCCCTCCAAGCCGGCATGGTCCTCACCCGCGCCGAGATCCTGCGTCTTCAAGCCGACCCAGTGATACTGCCAACACCCAGAGCGATCGCTACTCATGGGCCCAATACCTGTGCTCACGGGAATGCAGCTCGACATCGTGCGCTTTCTGGCTGCAGATCGCCCGACCTCTCGCAGCAAGCAGTCGCCGCGCAAGCC
>JAADWH010000344.1:0-26289 GCA_023335995.1 Globisporangium nagaii
AGAGAGAGAGAGAGAGAGAGAGAGAGAGAGAGAGAGAGAGAGCCATGTCATCGCATGGTGGATGGCTCTACCCAACAGAAGCGCGGGTATATCATTATTATTAGAGGCAGCAGAAGCAGTCGCGTGAGGCAGTATCAGTAGGAAGCAAGAGTCACAACATGTACCATCACCGCTCACATGTGCAGTAGCAAGCGTAGACTAGTAAAGTATCAATAGCACACAGCAGCAGCAGCAGCAGCAGCAATGCAACCGTAGACGACAGGCATGCGCCGGACTCGCCTGCAGACAAACCTTCCCATGCGCGCAGCAGCACCGAGGAGGTCACATTTGCGTGCATCTCGATGAGATCGTCGGAGATGGCGAAAAGCGTATCTTTGAGCCGAAAGCAGTGTGGCCGACACTAAAGACGCGCATTTCTCGCTTTTGAGACCGACACTAGTGCTGTGCACACTAACTACAACCGCATCATGCCCACCTCAGCACCTCAGCACCTCAGCACGAGCTCCATTCGCATGCTCCGCTCAAGATCCATTGCCCATGTTTTCATTCCTGTTTTCTGTCGCTCTCCTTATCGGTATATAGAAATAACACACGTGCACACGCCGTCCTCGATGTGCGGGACGAAAGCGCAGTCGCATCAGACGACCTCCTGCTTGTCCAGATCCTCGTCCAGACCCTTGAGGTACTCGTCGAGCGTCACGTCGCCGCGTATCAGCACAGGGCTCTTGCGACCAAGGATCGCCTCTTCGTCCACGTACACCGCGCGCACGTCCTTGAGGTCCGGCAGATCGAACATCGTCTCCATGAGCGCGCGCTCAAAGATCGAGCGCAGCCCGCGCGCGCCAGTGTTCTTCTTCATCGCGAACTCCGCCACGGCCTCGAGCGCGCCGTCCGTCGCGTGGAAGTCCACGCCGTTGAGCGCGAAGAGTGCCTTGTACTGCCGCACGAGGCTGTTCTTCGGCTCCGTGAGCACCTGCACGAGCTCGCGCTTCGACAGCCCCGTGGTGCTCACGAGCATCGGGAAGCGGCCGATGAACTCCGGGATGAGCCCAAACGACACGAGGTCCTCGGGCTCGGCACGCGTCATGAGCGAGCCGATCTGCTCGGCGTCCTGCAGCCGCGTGTTGGGCATCTGCGCGCCAAAGCCGATCGACGACCGCGACGTGCGGCGCGTCACAAGCCGCTCCAAGCCCGCGAACGCGCCGCCGCAAATGAACAGGATGTTCGTCGTGTCGATCGTGATGTACTCGCCACGCGGGTTCTTGCGGCCGCCCTTCTCCGGCACGTTCACCGAGCTGCCTTCGAGGATCTTGAGCAGCGCCTGCTGCACGCCCTCGCCCGACACGTCGCGCGTGATGCTCACGTTCTCGCTCTTGCGCGAGATCTTGTCGATCTCGTCAATGTACACGATGCCGCGCTGCGTCGCCTCGAGGTTGTAGTTCGCCGCCTGGTACAGCTTGAAGAGCACCGATTCGACGTCTTCGCCCACGTACCCCGCCTGCGTCAGGCATGTCGCGTCCGCGATCACGATCGGCACGTTCACGAGCCGCGCGAGCGTCTTGGCCAGCAGCGTCTTGCCCGAGCCCGTGGGACCGATGAGCATCACGTTCGTCTTGTCCAGCTCCACGCCTTCGAGATGATGCAGCTTGTCGGTCACAAAGTCGAACGGCGTGTTCGCGTCGGTCTGTCCAGCTCCGGAGCCGGAGCCGGAGCCTGCGCCGCTGCCGAGCTCGGCGTTGTGCTTCTTCTCCAGATCCGTGAGCACCTCTTCCAGCAGGAGCCGACGCCCGATGTTCGTGATGCCGTGCGACAGATCCTCGTACTCGAGCTGCGACGCGCTCGGCACCGCGGGCTTGTACGCTGCAGCCTCTTTCTTCGCGTTCAGGATCTCGATCGCGCGCAGTCGCTTGTAGTGATTGTGCACGCCCACGCTCAGCGTCTTCTTCACTTTCTCCTGCCCGATCACGTACTGATTCAGCCCGTCGTAGATCTCACGCGGCGTCAAGATGCGCTGCTTGAACTGCGCGCTCGACGCGCCGGCGCCAGCGCCAGTCTGGTACAGCGACTCGCTCGCCAGCTTGTCGTACTCGCCATCCGCTGCGAGAACGCCATAGACAGCACATTCAGTTAGACTCCATCACATAGCACATTGCGCGTGCGACCATCACTCGCAGCACACATACCATTCATGCGGCGTCCACGAAGCGCCGAAGCACTCACGCTCGACGCGGTTGGCGGCACGGAGCTGCTCGCAGGCGCGCCAGGGTTGCCGCTGCCGAGGCTGGAGCCGCGCGCCTGGATGTTGCCCGCCATGAACGACGGCGGCAGCGAGCTCAGCGCGGCTGCGGCCGCCGCATTGCGATACTGAGGCGGCTGCGCGTCTGTGATAGACGAAGGCGGCGGTTGCGGCTGCTTGGCAGTCGACGACGACGCGGACTTGACCGCGAACTGCAGACTGCACCCGGAGCACTTGACGACGTCGCCCTCTTTGAAACTGGTCGGCGACCCCGCCGACGCACTCGTGGCTTCCCCTTTCTCCACAAGTGCCGTCGTTGTCGTCGCCGCCGCCGCCATGGTGGCGGTCTCCGCGCCGCTGGGCAGTAGCGCGAGCGACGAGCCGCACTGCGGACAGCAGAGCGGCTGATCCGGCGCTTTCTTCACGCCGATGGGGGTGCCCGGCACCGTGGGCTTGGTGGAAAAGCCCCTCGCCACGGCGAGACGCAGCGCCGCAGCGCTTACTTGCTGCTGCTGTGTGTGACCCATGAGCCCGTTGAAGCGACGACGCGCAGTGCGTGGAAGCAGGCGCTTGGTCGTCTTCGCGGCGGTCGCGACGGCGTCCGGGTAGAGACGGCGGATCATCGTTGAGCTGAGAGAGAGCGGGAGGCTGCGCGTGCTGGTAGGGGGAGTCGGGGGCTGCTCGTTGCGCTGCAGACGGCGGGGGGGGTGTATGCGGATGAGCAGCCAGCAACTGCTGTCGTGAAGAACGCGGAGAACGCGGAGATGGCGAGGAAGCGGATCTCGATATTTAAAACTGGGCGAAGCGAAACGATCTGCAGTTGAGCCAGAACGTCACCGTCGCCACTCCGTATTGTGAGCGGGCCAGTGATGGAGCGGATATACCCAGCACTCAGCTTTCCTCGCTTATCGGAACAAAATACATGTCTCACTTGCGTGACTGTCACGCTTTCAAAAAAGTATTCAAAATTGTATCACTTAAGTAACCGAAAATATAAAATATGTGCCATCCTCTACGAGTGAATACTGTTTTGTGGAGGCTCTGGATGATTTCGCGGTTTTGCCTCCCTTTCAATGTAATATTCCTCGTGGCAACCGATACCCTCTCGAAAGCGAATTGGTCACGCCTTCTCACTTATGTAAAGTATGATATTCTAGTAAAAACGTCTCCGCGCCTTCCTCTTGAAGGCGGGTTTGCCTCGTAAAAACGCTTTTCTGCGGTTCGTGCTTTCCGCGTTCGATGTTGCACCTTGGTTCGTAGTGGGCGGAGGTCCACAATTTGCAAGAGAGCGAAACTTGTTTTCAGCTCTTACTCGATCATCTTGACGGAAACAGCTCCTGACATGTCTGCCGTGCCCAGATCGTGGTTGGCATGTGCATCGGACGCCTTCAGCCTCTTCACTTGACGCTGCTTTGTGCGACCTTGACCTCCAATTGACACCACTTTACGCTGTCACGAGCACGAAAACCGGGCGAAGCACAACATCTGAGTGCACCCAGGAGGCGGCACATTCTTTTTTTTCGAACGAGAGATCAATCGAGCGGTTGCGGCCGTGCTGATCGAGCGGTGGCGCAAACTGTTGATCTCCGCAGAGCAGCGAGCGTCGCCTGTTCATCTCGAAGCGATGAGAAGTCAGCCTGGCAAACAGGGCGCGATGTGTGACTCAGGCGCAGATTAATCCCCGCTCCATCCTCGCCCATTCATGCGTGTGGCCCTCTCGCATGATCACTCGCTCGGGGTTTCGCTTGTGAGCTGCATTTGCATGCAAAAGAGACTGTGCCGCGAAAAGTGTACGTTGAAGTCCTCGATCCAACTCTCGCCGCCCGCGGATCGCTGGCATGCGAGGTCGTCCGCCTCTGTAAACAAACCGCCAGCACTCGCGCGCAGGCCGGCAAACTAGCAGCAGCACTTCATGGGAGACCATGAGGATCGGAGCGTCCATTTGGATCTCTTGGCCACAAACCCCTCGACCATCGCGCACACCTAGATGTTTTGGTCGCAAACCACTCACACCTGTTCAAGATCGAGTGCATCCATGTTTTTCCCAGCCAATCACGCGCCGCTTCTTGCAAACACGGTCATCTCATTGGCCAAAATCAGAAACGGCAGCTCAGAACTGAACCGAGAGAACCAAAAGCTGAAGGTGCAGAAACAGGCGCGTTTTTCACATTGAAGTGCGCGAAAAGGGACAGCAATACCAACCTGTTCTGCCGATGCAGGGTGGATCTTGAACAGCAGCAGCAGCAAGGCTCGAGCCGTCGAGCCGATTGCTGTTTGTTCGCGCCGGCGAATGCAGTTAGAGCAGTTAGGATCACGAACGCGCGAAATCGCCCAAACACCAAGTAAAAAGCGAACGAAAGCGAGTGAGCACTTGGGTTCGCAGCAGCTCCATCCATCCTCTCTCTCTCACTCACTTTCTTTCTGCGAGTTGGCAGCCCAAACGTCCCCCTCTCTTCCTCTCTCGCACACGCAAAAGAGCGCTGCTTCCTGTCTCGACGAGCAAGCGCTGGCGGTTCTTTTTCCTGCGCTGCAGTTCTGAAGTTGTGCGTCACGAAGCGGCGCGGCCAATCACAGCCAATCAGGCGACTCCTGATTGGTCGTCCGTGGCGTGTCACCGACTCAGTTCGGGAGATGGGGCGGCACCAGTGGCACCGAGAATCGCCACCACATCTCGCAGGGTATTCAAGTAAAGGATTTTATTCCTATACAAAATTCAAACACGGCGTATCCATTCTGCTGACAATATCAGATTGCGCAGGTCGACATGGTGTGAGAAAAAGGAGGAGCTCAGACGCAGAGGCGGCACATCACAGCACAGCGCCAGGAGCTCCCCGATGCAAGCAAACACGACTCCACCACCGACACGCCGCCAGCTCCAGAGACCCCAACCTACACCTGGTGTGGGGGATGCGTCTGCCGCCGCCGCCCCTCTCTGTTTGTGCAATGGCCTGGGATGACGGAGACTGGTTGTCTCCAGATCTGCGCTGCTGCGGTGCACACACCCTCTCCGCTCGCGATCGCAGGTCGCTCACTTCGGAATTTCCCCACTCCAAGGCACAACAAGCGACTCTCCCCCCAAGCGACGAAGCCCCTCGCCTCGCCTCACCTGTTCTTCTTCATGCTGTCGTCCGCCTCACCGTCGTCCAAGTGGGTGTCGCGCGCCTGCACGGCGCTGTCCGTGGCGGCGCTCGTGGTGCTCATGAGCAGCCTCGCGTCCGCCCAGGACGCCACGGCCGCGCCGGTCGTGCCCGAGTGCACGACGGCGCAGTACCTGGACGCCGAGAACAACGTGTGCGTGGACTTCCCGCGTCCCGGCGCCAAGGCGTCGCAGGACCTCAGCGCTACGCTTAACTCGGGCAACACGGCGTGGATGCTCACGTCGAGCGCGCTCGTGATGATCATGACGCCGGGCGTCGCGTTCTTCTACGCCGGTCTCGCCGGCGAAGAGATGGCGTCGAACACGATCATGATGTCGTTCGTGTCGATCGCCATGGTGTCGATCCAGTTCTTCGTGTTCGGCTACTCGGTCTGCTTCGGCTCGGACGGTCTCTTCCAGTGGGCGGGCTACAACGACGTCACGGGGATCCCGAGCGGCACGTACGGCGGGCAGATCCCGCACATCCTCTTCGCGCTCTTCCAGACGCAGTTCGCGATGATCACGCCTGCACTGCTGAGCGGCGGCATCGTCGGCCGCATGAAGTTTGGCTCGTTCGTGCTCTTCACGCTGCTCTGGACGTCGCTCGTGTACGACCCGCTGGCGCGCTGGATGTGGGCGCTGCAGCTTGATAACGAGTACAGCCTCGGCGCGCTCGGCTGGGAAGGCAAGATGGGCAGCCTCGACTTTGCCGGCGGCACTGTCATCCACGTCTCGAGCGGCTTCGGCGCGCTCGTGGCCGCGATCGTCGTGGGCAAGCGGTACAACCACGGCGAGGCCGTGAAGCCACACAACGTGCCGCTCGTCATGATCGGCGCGACGTTGCTCTGGTTCGGCTGGTTCGGCTTCAACGCCGGCTCTTCCGGTGCCGCTGACGGCATCGCCGCGATCGCGGGCATCAACACGCACTTGGCCGCCTCGGCCGGGTTCCTCACGTGGATCGCTATGGACTTTTTGCTGAACGGGTCGGTGGACCCTGCTGGCGCGGCGAGTGGCGCTGTGGCCGGTCTCGTGGCCATCACGCCGGGCTGCGGTTACGTGATGCCTTGGGCGTCCGTGATCTTCGGCGTTGTCGGCGCGATCGTGGCGTTCTCATGCGTGCGCCTGAAGAACTACCTGCGCTACGACGACACGCTCGACTCGTTCGCGATCCACGGCTGCGCGGGCTTCGTGGGCGGTCTGCTCACCGGTCTGTTCGCCACGAAGGACGTGAACCCTGGCGTTGTCGGCGGCGCGTTCTACGGCAACGCCGAGCAGCTGTGGCACCAGTTCGTGTCGCAGTGCGTGGCGGCGGGCTACTCGTCCGTGGTGACGTTCCTGATCCTCATGGCGCTCAAGTACACGATCGGCATCCGCGTGTCGGAGGAGAAGGAGGTGAACGGCGTGGACATTTCGTACCACGGCGGCGCCGCGTACACGAACCAGAGCGCGCACGGGCCGTCCTCGCCGGTGCTCAAGGCCGCGAACCCGCCGATGACGGACTTCTCGGCGCTCATGACCCCCGCGCAGGTGGACGCGTCCGAGCCGAAGGTCAACGGCGCCATCACCAACGTCTAATGCGCTCCTGTCGTTCGCATCCTGTTTCTTTAATTTTCAACTCTTTTCCTCGTATTCTCTCTCTTTTGTGTCGATGCGCACAAAACGAGACATTGGAAAGATGAGCGGACTGGTCGATGTGTATTTCTATCGCTAACAATGCAGACAGTTTGCGTTTCTGTGATTTTGGGGTTTCCTGGGAATGAATGGGTTCGTTTCTGCTTCGTCTGCCTCGCTTCTTCAAAAATGAACTTCAAAATGGCTACAGTGGCTATGTCACCGCGACCAATGCGTCGTGCGTCGCGCAGCAGTAGGCACCATCACGGCCGAATGCGCGAGCTCGTTGCTCTCGACTGCCATGCATCGGCTCGGTGCAAACCCTCGCCCAATGCTTCTTCGCGCCACCGGTTTCGCTCTTCCTCGCTCTACAATCTATAATTGACTCGTGCGGGAGGCAAAATGGTTCTGGTCGGAAGCCACGAGCGCGAGCTCCTGAGCAGAGCAGCCGAGTCGAGCGAGAGCCCGAGAGCGAGAGCGTCTGCTGTCTGCCACACGCGATAGACAGCGAAAGCACAGCACCCCCAGTCAGCATGGTCGTCGGAGGCATCGCAGCTGGTCCCGAGGACAAGGAGGCGCTGCGGATCGAGGCGCGGCGCCAGCGCGAGAACGAGCGCCTCAAGAAGCTCGGCCCCGGACGCCTGCGCAACATCGGCGTGCGTCGACGACCAGCACAAGACTGCCGCAGTGCGATCAATATGCACGAGTGCTCACATTGCCTCTTGCTCTGCTCTGCTCTGACTGGCACAGGCGGACATTGCGGGCGTGAAGAACCAGATTGAGGAGAAGAAGCGGCAGGAGGAGGCCGAGAAGGACGTTCAGCGACAGGACGATGAGGAGAGCGAGCAGATCCGCCGGTACTTGCTCCAGGTCGAGTCCGAGGACGCGCTCGCGAAGCGCAAGGAGCTCCTCACGCTGCGCAACGACTGGCGGTACCAGGCGGCGCAGTGCGACGACGCGCGCCAGCACGACGCCTACGTGCGCTCGATCGGCATCGACCCGGACACGTGCGCGCCTGGTGCGGCGCAGAAGTTCGACGGCGAAGACGTGCTCAGACTCGAGCGCGCACGCATGCAGGCGCTGCAGTCCAAGCAGTGGTCGCAACAGCTCACGGAAGAGCGCAAGCAGCGCGAGGACAAGGAGCAGCGCGAGCAGGCGGCGTATATGTCGAACCTCTTTGAGATCGAGCGGCTGCAGCAGGCGCTGCACACTGCGAACGAGCGCGAGCGCGCGCAGATTGCGGCCGAGCTCCAGCGCTACAACCAGATGATTCTCGAGGACAAGCGCGAGCAGGAGCGCCGTCGGCAGCAGCAAGAGCAGCAACAGAACGCGCAGGAGATCCAGTACGTGCTCAACAGCAACCTCGTGAGCGAGAACCCGCACCAGGCAGCGCTGCCCGGCGTGCCGCTCGACCAGCGCGTGCGCGTGGACCACTGGAAGGGCTTCTCGAGCGATCAGACGCGGCAGTTCCTCTCGCAGAACGACCAGCTCCTCGCAGACAAAGCCCGGCACTTGGAGCAGCAGCGTCAGCAGCAGGACGAAGAGAGCCGGCGCCAGCTCGAGCTGCAGCGGATATTGGCCGAGGAGGAGTACAACAGCCAGCGGAAGCGCGCGCAGATCGAGCTAGAGATCCGACAGGACCGCGAGCGGCAGGCGCGCGAGGCTGCCGAGCGGGAAAAGAAGAATGCGGAGCAGGCGCACGGCAAGTTCGAGCCCAGCTTCTTCCAGGCGTTCGGCAGATCCTATCGCTAGCCTTGCTTTCCATTCGCGCGAGAGTGTATCAAGCACAGAGGCAAGAGGTGAGACGAAGAGAGAGAGTGAGGAGCACTAATACTATCCAATACACGGTTCATTTCCCCCCAACGCACGCACGCACTCACCAAAGAGACTTCGCTGCTAGCTGCAGTAGGCTTTCGCCAAGAGCTGCTCGAGTACCCGAGTGGCGTCGTCCAGCTCCTGCTCCGTCACTGCGCGTAGCAAGCCTGCTGAGGCGCTCTGCTCGGTCGACGAGAGCACTTGGTGCGCTCGCTTGCACATGGAGACAAACGCGGCGAGCTTCTGGCGCTTCCTGCTCGGCTGAACGTCTTGGGAGCTCTCTTCGCCAGTCGAGACTTCGTCGGGAGCTGCGTCTGTGGCTGAGCTTTCACGATCACGCTTCAAACCACCCTGAACAGTGGCGACATCACCGCCGTCAGCTCGCTTTTCGTCCGGAAATCGTTCGCAGAACAAACGCTGGTGTCGACTTCTCGCCTGGACTCGATGCGAAGATGCCACTGCAGTTGCGTCAGCTTTGGAGAGCTGCTGGAGCGAGAGGAACTCGCTGAAGAGCGCTCTCGAGCTTTCGTGGAGCATCTTGGGGACAGAGAGACTCGGATGGCGGTACCCCGCCACGTTCGAGTGCGATAAGAACTGGTGGAACGCGCTGAACGCTGTCGACACGTGCGGCGGCAGCACCGCGCCGCGCTTCTCGCCATGCTTGGCTGCGGGTGGCACGCACGACAGATTCCGAAAGAGCCGCGTGAACAGCTGCCACGCGACTTCCATATCACTCTCTCCGACTTGAACGTCGCCGAGCGTGCTCTTGGCGAACCACGCAGTCGTAGCAGCCACTCCGCTCGCTTCGAGTGGCTGCGCTTGCTCGATCACCTGGGAAAGATCTCGCAGCGCCAAGACGAACTGGTTGCTCTGGTTCCGCTTCAAGAGTCCCCCCAGCTTCCCCAATACATGCGTGCACGTCTCCAGGATGCGCGGCAACGTGCGGCTCGCCTCGCGCGAGAGCTTGAAGTCCAGGATCGTCGGCGCCTTTCGAGATCGACCGAGCCCCGTCGCGGTGTTTCTCGGGACGACGATCTTGCCGAGCTGTGTGAGGATCTCCGAGCTCATGGGCACCAGCATGCCGGCGAGCCCGTCCAAGTCTGGTCCCTGCACATGGTTGTCGTCGAGAACCGCCTTCACGACGAGCAGACACACATCCAAGATACGCATCATGCCGAGCTTCTCGTCGTGCGTCAGCTCGGAGCCTGCATTCAGCAGATCCAGAACCGTGCCGCAGCACTCGAAGCACATGGGCAGGTACTTTGCGATCCACTCTTCTTTGTCTGGGTGGTCGAACTGCTTCAAGAACGACGCGGACGACAATTTCTCCACGAAGCACAGCTGCGACGCTACTCGAAGCGAGAACTGGTGCGACGGACCTTCCGAGAAAATGGCGTCGACGATCTCGCTCGCGCCGTCGATGCAGATTCTCTTGAGTGAGTCCGCCATATCTGGGTACAGGAACGCGATCAGCTCGTACACTTCCAGCTGGACGCCAGGCGCTAGACAGCTCGGAGCTGACGCGGAGCCACCGCCCTCGCACTGCGCTAACACAAGCAGAGTCGTCAGCACGGCGCCAGCGCGCTCTTCATCCCAGCCGAAGCACATGAACTCCCTCCACACGTCCCACAGCAGCAGTCGCCGACTCGGGTCAGGATGGAGAAGCTGCTTGATCAGGAACAGCTGCAGCACCTCAACGTCGTCGACTCGCAGCAGCAGGTTCAGCAGCGAGTCCAAGAAGAGCTCGCGCGACTCACTCAGCGCTTTTAACGGCACATTCACTGCGCACATCTGGTAGCGCTCGAGGAGCATAGCACTGGCGGCTAGAATCTTCGCACCGCCAACCTCCTCGCTCGTGTCCTTTGCCGGCAGCACATTGTCGTCAGCCGAGCCAAACGCAGCGACAGCCAGCAGATGTCCAATGCGGATCGACGACTCGATCAGCTGCTGACTGCGTTGCCCGTGTTCGCTCGGAGGCGCGGGCGGGTCTCCCTGGCGACGCTGCGTGATCGCTCGCACCATCTCGTCGTCCGAGTGCCAGAGCAGCACGCGCACTTGCTCGTGAGCTGCAGCAGCGACTTTGCTGCCTGTGTTTGCGCCGCTCCCGAGCTTCTCTGCGAGCGCGAGCGCCATGTGGAGCAACCGCGCTGCCTCCGCTTGGATCTTCTTGGGGATGTTGTGAGCGTGTGGTGCCTGAGATAGCTGCGTGAGGCTCGCTGCGACATTCACCAGCGCCATCACGCTCGACTCGACCTGCACATACACACACAGCAAGCGAGCAGTCAGTGCATATGTCAACGATGGATCTCGATACGGAGCCTCCGCTGTCAAGCGCACCTCGGAGGTTAGCACACTCAGGTAGCAGAGCAGCTGGCCCTGGAACGCGCGCCAGTAGAGCCGTAGGAACTTGAGCGTCGCTGTGACTGCTGCATCGGAGAGCGACTCGTCGCACAGCTGCGCGGCGCACTGCTCCAGGGACGCGATGACGCTCGCGAGCATGTCGTCCACTTGGAATGTGTTGCTGGTCGTGCTCGCTGAGCTTGTCGCGGACGAGTCGGACGCGCTCGTGGCCAGCACGTGTCCGAACTGCGACGACATCTTCGTCAGGTTCTAGTGCACGACAGTAGGAACGTAGAGCATAGTAAGACAACCGACGAGCACTCAGTGGCAACCTGCCATCGCGCGTACCTTCCACACGAGCGTCGCGACCTTGAAGCTGACTGCCGTCGGAGTCACCGCCCGCTGCGCGATGGCGTCATGCAGCGCCAACAGCATGGACGCGACCGAGAGGACCCAGGAGCGCTGGTCGCCGTCATGAGCTGTCCGGTGCGGCTGCCTGGAGCTGTCGTTCTCGCTGGGACTCGCTGCGTAGACAATCTCCAGCACACTGTCGCACCACTGGAGAAACAGCACACGCTCCTGCTCCTCCAGCGGCTCTGCGCTCAGGCGCCGCGTCGCGAGTCGGAAGAACGCGAACAGCGTGTCAGTTGGATGGCTCTCCTCGCTGCCCTTCTCGCCAGCCACTCCGCGCTGCTTGATGGTTGTCAGCAGTTGATCCAGCAGCAATAGCAGCACTAGCGTCGAGTCGCTCGCGCTGTCCTGGACCGCGAATGCGGCGTCCACAGCAGCGATTAGCCCCACCGCGACCTGCTCTGCCACCAACGGCGCGGTATCGTGCTGCAGGAAGCGCAGAACCGTCTCGAGCTCCTGCTCGTCGCTCGTGTCCGCAATGCGCGTCACTTCGTCACAGAGCGCGGACGGATCAGCGGCGAGCGCTGCAAGGCGCTGCTGCAAAGTAGCGTCAGTTTCAGTCGGTGGAGGTGGTGGTGGGGACGCATCGGCATCGGCATCTACATGAAGAGCAGCGGCAGCGGCGGCGACGACGACACCTTCGTCTGCATTCTGCGACGCCATTTTCAATCCGCTTGAGCTTTGAGTTGCTGTTTTTTGGCGGGAGTGTGTCTCCGATTAGGTGGACCACATCACATAAGTAGTGTGAGCCACACAGAACGAGGGCAGTTTGCTATCACATGGTTCGCACCACTTTACGTGCTTTGCCATCTGAATTTGGATCCGAATCGAGACTTTCAAGGCTGAGCACTGAGCGCTGAGGCTGACTGATGAGTGCAAGACACCTGCTTCCGCCATCAGGCGGCGAACGCTGGCTCGAACGCTGTCTGCTTTATTTTTTCGCACGGAATCAAGCGTGCTTTCATGGACGACAACTTGATTCAGCCGAGATAATAGCCTGACGCGACAGTTTGAATGATTCGTTTAATGCTCGACGCTCGCTGGTTTCGACGCTGCTTGTGTGGTCGTGCGGACGCAGACAAGACCGCAGGTGCAGTTAAACGCTGGGCGAGAGTGGGAGGAGGGCCGCGGCATCGCGCCGTGCACCAACCCGAAGCGGACACGTCCAAATAGCCAGACGCGCTCATGTTGAAGTGACCGCACCTGCCAGGTTCATGTCTACTCGAGCGGGCGAGGCTCGGTTGGCGCGCTCGGCGTTCTGACGCGATGGCGATGCGTCGGCCTGGGGACATCGTCATGGCGTTTAGTATCGTGGCATTTAGTTAACGATGGCAGGAACTGCTGAATCCAAAACAGAAGATCCAAAGCAACACTTGAAACGCATTGAATGGTTGCGCGCTCAGTGGAACCAATTTGGAGAAGGAAGTCCTTTTGGGCCAATCAACGCTGCCCAAGCACCAAAACGGCCAATCAAAAAGCGAGCGCAGCCTCAAAAAATTGGTTTTGTCCATCGGCTAAATCCGCGGCGCGACCTCTTGGGACTCAACTCCGACGAGGCGCAAACAGCACGAGGATGTGTGTGTGTCCGATCCGAACCGCGCTCTCGCGTTGCTTTGGCTCTCCACATCGGACACACCCACGCGAGCACAATCAGAGCGAGGATATATATATATATATATATATGTGTGTGTGTGTGTTGGACGCACAAACTCGCGAAAAGAAAGCGGATTCGGAGCTTGGTGTGGCGAGTGGATCAAGGCGAGTCTGATATTACATATGAGAGGCTCGCATAAGCACACGCGATATCTAAATACACGCTCCAGCTGCGACCATTTTCACGCGAAATCACAGACGCGCGCATCTCGAAACGGAGGGCTGGCAAGTGGTTGCTGTCCATTCTGCCTGGGCGAGAGGGGAGGCGTCCCGGACGAGGGACGACGAGGGACACAGCGGCCATCCACCCACCCACTCGCTCACTCTCGCGCAGAGGAGAGAGGGCAGCCGCAAACAAACAGGAAGAGACCGCTGACGGCTGCTCTGCTCTGCCAGCTCTCTCTCTGAGCGAGCGAGGAAAATAGCTCTCAGTGGCGGTTCCGATTTCCCCACATCCGCCACTTGTGAAATCCCCCGATCGCCGCCAGCCGCCGTCCGTCCGTCCGCTCTCCGTCCACACGCACGAACTCGCCCACACACGCACACGCAAGTCCGTGTGCCGTCGTCGTTCGTCCGTTCGTCCCAGTCTCTGTGTCCCCAGTTCACGCGCGTCCCCCAGACCGACTTTTTTGCGAGCGCGTGCGTCCGTCCCTATCTATTCCCCCAACACACACACACAGCACAGCAACGATGAAGGACGCAGTGACGAGCGCGAACCTCCACGCGCGCGTGACCGACGCGCCGGCGCTGGGCGGCGTCAAGATGTACCAGGTCAAGATCGCGTGCAAGGGCAAGTCGACGTCCATGTACAAGAGCAAGGAGGACTTCCGCAACGTGATTAACATGTTCAAGCTCGTTGGCGCCATGGCGCGCAACAAGGAGGCGGCCGCGCAGTGCCACGTGTGCGCCAGCTGCAGCGCCATGTCGATGATCAAGGTGTGCGATGAGGAGAGCCTCAACGCGTTCCTCGGTGCTGTGCTGGACAAGCTGCGCAAGAGCTCGCCGGACGCGATCGAGGACTGCAGCCAGCACAAGGGCATCATCACGATCCTCATGGACTTTTTGAGCGTGCGCCACGGCAAGTACTTCTGCGACGTGCCGGAGGACGCTGCGAGCGTGGACGGCGAGACGCCCGTGCAGGAGAACGATCTGGACCACCCGATCGCGCACTGCTCGCTCAACCGCACGCTGTCGCAGCGCTTCGCCGCCATGGACTCGGTCTGTTAATCGGTCAGCTTCTTTGTGCGAGCAGCACGAAGAGGCTGACCTTTCCTGACCCGATGGCGAGCGCCTGCGCACAGCAGCAATAGTATGAAGAGATTATTATTCCCCACCCACGACCCGCTCCTCCACCACACAGCGTACCATAAACTGAAATACACGGACCGGGATTAAGTTGCCAGGGCACATGAGCGCGACGAGCTGCGGGTTGGGCTGATTGATCTTGGTGGCGGACCCAAGCGGCCGACCAGGTCCGGAACACAGCACGCGCAGTTTAACAGGGTCATCGCGGGGAAAGCCTTCGGATCCAGGGACGGTCGTACCGCGCCAGATCGCGCCGGACATCTCTCCTCGGCTCGACGAGAGCAAGAGCAAGAGCAAGAGCGAGAGCGGTCGAGGGCCAACCAACCGACCTTTTCTGGTTCTCAGCGCCGCATCCGCATCGTGCGCGCCGCGGTCATGTCTCCCGGTCTGGATCTTTTCTGCATGCGTCACCGGCGAGAGTGCAACCGTGATTGCCCCACACCCACAAACGCACCTGCTGGGCTTTTCAGTACGCTCCGGCGGTATTGGACGCTTGCAAAAGCATCACATATATATTGCTTTGTGCAGGCTGCTTCTGCTGGCAGAAGGCGGGACAGGCACGCAAACCACATCGCTTTAGACAGGCTACGCATGTTTGCGCCACCCCTCAACCGAGTGGGTCGTTCTGGACGGCAGAGTTTCGCCCACTTTCGACCTCTGCAACGCGTGACCCTTTCGAATACGATCGCATTCCATTTTTGAAACTATCGAGAAAATTTGATACAATCCTGCTCAACTTGATGCGCCGGATCAGCAAGCGGGTCATTCCAGCGTCGGATCGCAGCGAAAGAAAGAAAAGCCCCAGTCCAAATCCCGTCTCGTTTATGCACCTCGTGATTAATCGCGCGTTCTGCTATTCCGAATCGAAGGGGACATTCGGAGGAAAGCGCAATGTTGAAGCTGCTGCTGCTGCTGCTGGCAACGGCAATGGCAGCGCGCTGCTCATCCATTTCATGTTGCCGACAGCTTCTCGCTCGTCTCGCCACATGCGACTACCGAGTCCCCAGCGCCTGCTCCTGCGTTCGCATAGTGCGGCGCTGCATCTCGCCTCCTGATGTGCATCCCGCCCAGAGACGACGAACACGCCACGCAGGTCGCCAGGAGCAGCGCTGGATGCGAACCGAATACATTCGCTCGCTCTCTTGCGCTCCGCTGCACTGCGACACGCGAGTCATGCCTTCGAACGCAGCCATCCTCTGTCTAATGATGTGTGACGTAGAATGCATCTACAACATGGCTGCCGCACGAAGCGAGCGCGCAGGTGCGCTGAGCGTGATGAGGAGGAAATGGCGCAGCCAAGACAGGTGACCGCGATTCGTTCTCTCTCGCTCTCTCTCTTCTTGTCGCCCCTCACGCGCGCAGTGACGTCAATGCGTGACGCCGATTGCGCTCGTCGACACTCCGCGGCTGCATGCAGCCCAAGTTGTCTCTGTATCTGTATCTGCCACATCTATCGTGACGAATCAATAGCGACCAGAGCGGCACTTGAGCAGTACAGATGTACATGAAAGCACAACAAGCTCGCCAGCAGCTCACAATGCGACATCGAGTGATGGTCGTTCAGCTGCATCAGGTCTTGCTCCGTGACCTCACGAGCTTCTTCCTGTTTGTTCCCGCGTACCTAAATACACCTCACAGTCATCATCATCATCATCTTCTTCCTGTTTGCAGCGCTCCCCATCCAACGCTTCACGCTCCTCACTCTCACACAGACCGATCGCTCATGCCTCGTAGCGGCTAATATTATCAAACGCAGATTATTGGTGCGACTCGTGGTGCCATCGCCACGCGCACTGCGTCGTTACCTCATCACTAAATGCTGCACGCCCGAGACAGCGAGACCAACCGCCATCAGCGCAGTCGCAGCCGCCACGACCGTCAGCAGCACGTTGATGGACACATACTCGGCCGCGCTCAGGTACTTGCTGGCGTCCTCTGTGTCTGCGACCGACTCGGCGCCGTGCAGCGTCGCCGCCAGCTCGCGCGACACCAGCAGCGCCAGTCCAAGCTGCACCACGAGCGAGCCTGTGAACGCGCCGGCTGATAGACTCACGCTCCCCCGCAGCGCTTGCGCCACGAGCGCCACTGCGCCGTACGCGAGCGCACCGGATCGGGTTCGAGACGGTGGCGACGCGCACGCGTTGTCGCTACAAATCGCGGCCATCACGAGCGTGCTGCACGCGAGGAACGCGCAGTTGAACAGCAGCACGAACGGACTCGCCATGACGTGCATGTCGACGCTCGCGAGCATCGCGCTCACTGCCACCGCGACCGCGACGAACGGCACGAGCCACACCTGCGCGAGCAGCGCGCGGCGGAAGCGATGCAGTGGGTACGCCGCGAGCATGAGCGCGAGCAACGCGTTCGCGACGCCTCTCGCGCGGTCCGGCGCGCCGCCGCTCTCGATGCCGAGCGCGCTCATGTGGATCTTCGCGGCGACGAAGAGCTGCAGCGACCAGAGGAAGCTCGAGGTGGACTGGTCCAGTAGCGCGAGTAGCACGGCGAGCGTCGGCACGGCGTGGAGCGCGCGCTGCAGCACGCCGGTCGTCTCGTTCACGACCATCGCGTGCGCGACGAGCGGGTGGAAGCCGCCCTCGAACGCACACATGATGAGCGCGACGAGCGCGAGATGTGCGGCGACGCCCAGCAGCACGCTGCGCCGCGAGCTCACTCGCCTCCTCCTAGTGTTGTATGTGGAGGACGCCACGAAGAGCTGCGTCCGCGACCTGTATCTGCTGCTGATGCTGCTGTGTGTCCGTGTCTCCTCTCCATCGTCGTCGTCCACGTGCGCGCCTGCTGTGTCGCCGAAGACCTCCATGCGCCGCTTGGCGCTCAGGACGCGTCGGCACGCGGTGGTATCTGCTGCTGCTGCTGCTGCTGCTGCTGCTGCGGTTCGTCGTGTGGGGGAACGCGCGCACATGAGTGGGAGTGGGGAACTGCGCTGGCGCTCGTGCTGGACGCGCTCATTCTTCGTCTTCTCCTCGGCCAGCTGGGCCGTGTGTGTTGTGGGCGGAAATGGACGGAGATCGGATGGGAAAAATCATGGAAACAAATCACTTTTGTGGCCATTTGATTGGCCATTTATCTGGACAGGTAGGAGAGAAAAGAACCAGAATTGCGATTTTGCCAGCTGAGCTGAACTGATTTGCCGCTTTTATCCTCAACTGGCGCAGCGATTCGGCGTCCTTTTCTCGCGCTTGCTGCGCCTGGAATCCGCGGGCAAGGATTTGGATCCGTTTCAGCTAAATCGCGGCTTCTAGCGGCTGTGTCCGAAAGGAAAGCGAGCGAAGGACCGATGCAACCTCAACGCGCGCGCGCGAGAGAGAGAGGCTCGTGGAGTCCTCGACAAAACAACAACACCAAGTATAGCAGCAACAACAGCAGCAACACCACAGACGGCAGTCGCGCAACCACACATACACAAATGGTTGGAACCTGGATTCTCTAAGATACTTCGGCGCTCGTTCGCGGTTCAGCAGCGAGGAGGTCGCGAGCGGCTTCAGCAAACGACAACGACGACGACGACGACGGAGGCGCGCTGGACGAGCTCCAGCAGCAGCAGAACTTTTTATGTGCTGGAGTGGTGGACTCAGCTCGACTCTGAAGTGATATTTCCGGTATCTGTACCGGTACCTCTGCGTTTCTGCGTTTGAACTGATTTGCCACACACTTTTCGCCATCAACCGCCATTCCTCCGTCCTCATCAGCGCTCCAAGCCGTCACTTCGTTCCTTGTGCGTGTGCGTGTGCGAGAGAGAAAGAGAAAGAGAGAGCATGCTGGTGTACCAATCGCTGTCCCCGGAAGAAGCCTCGCTCAACGACGAGAGCAAGCGCCTGGTGCGCGCAGTGGCGCGAGTGCTCGAGAGACGGCTGGAGCTGACGCCCGGGGGCTCGCGATCGGAGCGGCAGCTGCTGCAGACCAGTGTCCCCAGCCTGAACCTGCGCTTCTCTGCGCCGAGCCGCTACAGCCGGCTTCGAGCGGTGTCGCAGGAGGAGCGTTTGCCCGTGCTGCGCGCGTTCGTGGGGCTGGCGGCGCACTCGCAGCGACTGCATGACTTCCCGAAGGTCAAGGGCAAGCTCTGGCGAAAAGTCGACGGCGCGCACCTCCTCCACGCATCCGTGGGGGTGTACTTGCCGATGCTGTTGACAGCAGAGAGTCCCCGTCTCATGGTATACTTCGGCAGCGAGAGCCAACCGGCAGGGATTGTCAGCAGCAGTCTCATGGACGCGCTGCGCGATGTGCTACTGACGCCTGGTAAAGACGAGCAAGCCGACTCGTCGAAAGCGCTGGGGATGCGGAAGAAGATCGCGCTTGGACTCTCATTCACGCACTGTCAGTTGGACTCGCAGGCGCTGCTGCGCATCCAGAGCCTCCTCGACAGCGTCTTCGCCGACCCCACCCGGCAATGCGACATCGACGTGCTAGATCTGAGCCACAACGCGATGGCGGCAGCCGAGTTGGCCGTTGTCGCGGACATGGTGCAGAAGATCAACGCCGGCGTGTACAGCAGCGTCAAGGAGCTGTGCCTCGACAACGTGATCGACATCCCTGATGCTGGCGCGGACGGTGAGAAGGAGCCACGTGACTCAAGAACTCCAGCAGATACCTCGAGCGCGTTCCTCCAAGTCGTCAGGAAGGTGCTCGGGTCTGACAGAGTGCGAGTGCCAGTCGGAAATGGTCCATCCACTTCGACGACGCTCGCGTCCGTGTCGCTGAGCGGAAACAGTGCGTGTCCGCTGTACTTTGCCTCCGTCGGCTCGACGCTGCGCTACGGAAGTCCCGTCGCAGGTTTGCTCTCGACCTTCCAAGTGCAGCCAGACGACTCGCTGGCAGCCAAGGAGGAATGCTGGCGCTGGCTCGCGTTCGCCCTCTTCTATCCGCGACTGAAGCGATTCGGTGGCGGCGCGTGCAAGCTGAGCGACCTTGGTCGCCTGGAGCTGAGCACCGAGGCGCTTGCGACATTTGAGCGGACCCTGCGCGATCCGGTGGCTGAGCTGGTGTACGGCGGCGGCAATCAGGCTGCAAGGAACGGTGGAGCTCCTCGTGAGCTGATGGTATGCACTGTGCGACGCGGTGCTCAGATTGCGCTTTCCGGTTCGCGAGGCACTGCTACTGATGAGCGAGTGGAGCTGGAGGCGTTGTACGATTCGCCTGACGGTCGCGTGTGCGTGGTGGTGCCGGGATCTGGTGTCGGATGGGTGCGACGCGAGGACGTCGAGCGCCTCGAACGAGAGCCGGTGGAGACCCGGAAGCGTGAGCGGTATGGCGTCACGCTTGACTGCGGCAAGCTGAAAGAAAGCCTCGCTGGTTTCGACGCTGTCTTGAGCGTCGTCGGTCCCCACGTCGCGGCGCTGAACCTGACGTCGATCTCCAGTAAGTTCGACGCCGACTCGCTTGACGTCGTCCTCAAGCACGCCACGAAGATTCGGCATCTCGAGCTTCGCGCACACTCCACGAAGCATGTGCTCGCGGCTCTGTCAGGAAAGCTTGGCGAGAGTCTGCTGTCGCTGCGGCTGAGCGGACACTCGATCGAGGACGCGGACTTCCAGAAACTGACCAAGATCCTGGACAACCCTGAGAGGCCGCCTGCGCTGCAAGAGCTCCGTCTGATCGGACACATGGACGCGCATGGTGTGTCGTGTCTGCACGAGCTCTTGAGCCGCAATCGCACCATCCGCGTCGTCGAGATGTACGCGTCGAGCATGACGGAGCGAATGGGAGGCAGCACGTCCGTCCGAGCGCGCGAGCGGTTCAGAGACACTTTCGACGGTCAGCTACTGCAGTCGCATTTCCCAGTGAGGTGCAAGCTGGCGTTCATCAGTGCGATGGCCACGCGCACGGCGAACCGCCACGAGGGAGGCACACATCTGGATCAGTGGCTGTTGCAGCAGATCTTCGCGTTTGCCGAGTCCGAGCAAGTGCATCGCACGATCTTCTGGCACGGCGAAGGCGTCCAGTACAAGTACTCGTAGTCGGGTTGTTGTTGAGCATCGGTGTTTGGATGCTGCCGACGGCATACTGCTCATGGAGGGTCTCGTGGTCTGCCTCGGAAGAGTTCGCTCAGCAGGACGAAGGCAAAGACCTCCAGTTCGTGTGGGCCACTTTCTGTAACCTGTCAAGCAGCATTGTCAATCTGTGTATTCTATGTTGCAATACAGAAAGCAAACCTGCTACATGTGGTCAGCAGCTGGCATCGAGTTGTAGAGAGAAAATCTTTTCTTCTCCCCCCTTCGAGCCAAAAAGCAAGGGAAGATCCAAGCAAATTAGCAACTCGCAGCAGCAGCAGCAGGACGACGCCAAGCCAGCAATCCGCCATGACCCGCAGCGAGATCGACGAGTTCAGCATGCTCAAGCGCGGCGAGATCGATGCCGGCACATCCATCATCGCCGTGCGCTTCGACGGCGGCGTGGTGCTCGGCGCCGACAGCCGCACGTCCACGGGCACGTACATCGCGAACCGCGTGTCGGACAAGCTCACGCCGCTGCACGACAAGATCTTCTGCTGCCGCTCGGGCTCGGCCGCGGACACGCAGGCACTCTCGGACTACGTCAAGCACTTCCTGGGCTCGCACGCGGTCGACTTGGGCCGCCTGCCGAAGGTGCACACGGCCGCGAACCTCTTCCGGTCGCTCTGCTACAACAACAAAGACCGGCTGCTCGCCGGCATCATCGTGGCCGGGTGGGACCCCGTGAAGGGCGGCCAGGTCTTCTCGATCCCGATCGGCGGCGCCATGGTCGAGCAGGACTTTGCGATCGGCGGCAGCGGCTCGACCTACATCTACGGTCTCGTGGACGCCGAGTACAGGTGCGTGGCGCGTTTGAGTGCTCGCTTGTGTACATTTGTAGCTATTCGCGCGTGTTGATTCTGACCGTTTGTGCCGAATATGCTCGCGCGTGGCGTGATGCACTGCCTGCTTGGACAGACCGGGCATGACCAAGGAGGAGTGCCAGAAGTTCGTGAAGAAGGCATTAGCGCACGCGATGGCGCGCGACGGCAGCTCGGGGGGCGTGATCCGCACCGTCACGATCACAAAGGACGAGGTCGTGCGGGAGTTCACGGACGGGAACGACTTGCCGTTCTCCATCTAAGTAGCGACAGCAGACAGCAGGCAGCACAGTGCTTGTTTACGAGAGGCAGTTGCGGCAGGGGACCGGTTCAGACGAGTGGCGAGAGCGCGGCGATGCATACCAAGCGCAGATCGCTCACCACGAGAAGAGAGTGAGAGTGAGAGAGAGAGAGAGAGAGAGAGAGAATATAAACACCAGCTGAGCGAATGCGATCGTTCCATTGCAACGTGTCGTCTATTCAGCATCTAACAGTGCAGCACGAAGAGGAAAGCGAGGAGCGAATAAATGAAAACCCAAGCCCGGGTGAGCGAGCCAATCTACTTAGACGAAGAGGTTGTCCATGGAGCCAGCAGTGCCGCCGCGCGCCTTCTTGCGCTCCACCTCGGCCGCCTCCGTCAGATCCTTCATCGTGATCACGCGCTTCGCCTCTTCGCGCAGCGCAGCACTCGCAGCGCCTCGGAACACCGCGTCGCTGATGGACGAGTGGCTCAGCTCGTAGCGCTCCGCGAGTCGCTTGAAGTCCACGTTCTTGTCCAGCGGCGCCTTGTCCGGGAAGCACGCGCGCCAGATCTTCTCGCGCAGTTTCGCGTTCGGGTTCTTCATCTCCACGATGAACTTGAGACGGCGACTGAACTCCGAGTTGAGCAGCGCCGAGGACGCCGACTTCTCGACGTCGGCGATCAGGATCGTGACGCTCGGGAAGTTGTCCATCATGTCCAGCAGCCGCATCACTTCCACTCGGAAACGCGGCGAGTCCATGCCTTCCAGCGGCGTCGCGCCGGTCTCCAGGTGGCTGCCGAACGACTCGAAGCCTTCGAGCACGAGCACCGCGTCCATCAGCCGCGCGTCGTCAAACACCGAGCGCAGCGCGCGACGTGTCTCGGCGACCGAGTCGGACTGCAGCTGCGAGAAGTTCACGAGCTTCAGCGGACGCCCGATCTCAAAGCCAATCGACTTGACCGCGTTCACCTTGCCGACGCCGTTCGGGCCGCAGATCAGCACGCTAATGCCCTTCTGCTTGCTCTTGGCTTCGCCAAAGTCGAAGCCCCACTGCCCATAAATAACGCTGCGCGCTTTCTCGAACTGCACGATCTTCAGCAGCTTCTCCTTCACCGCATCCTCGACGATCAGCGTGTCGAGTCCGCTCGTTGGCACCACACGATGGTCGAACGTCTTCATGTGCAGGCTGCCGCGCATCTGGAGCGCGCAGCCCGTGACAACATCCTCGTGGTTGATCACAGGGTCTTCCGCATTCCGCGAAATGGCTTTCAAGAGCGCAGAGAGGATCGCGTTCTTGATGAACCCACCGCTGAGCTCGTACTTGAGACTGATCGCGTCCCAGTCGATGTCATCCGACGTCTTCAGCGAGTTGTTGATCAGCACTTGCCAGATCTTCTTGCGCTGGATGTGGTCCGGCGCCTTGAACTCGAACACAGCCGTGATGCGGCGATGCATCGCTTCGTCCAGATCGAAAGGTCGGTTCGTCGCCAGAAACACGATGCCTTCGTAGCGCTCGATCTCCGTCAGCAGTGCGTTCAGGAGTCGGTCGCCGCCCATGTCGCGCTGCTTGAAAATGGTCTCGCACTCGTCGAAGAACAGCACGGCGTTGCTCATCTCCGCCTCGCGGAAGAGTCCGCGCAGATCTGCGTCCGTCTCCACGCCTTCTTGCCGCTTCCCCTGCAGGGACGGAAAATCCACCAGCAACACGCGCTTCTTCAGGTGGTGCGCGACGGCGTTCACAGTCATGGTCTTACCTGTGCCGCTGGCGCCACACAGCAGAAGCACGAGCCCAGCTCCGTACGTTATCGACTCCTCCAGCCCGCTCTTCTTGCGGTACTTGCGGAAGTTCTCGTAGCTCTCGACCGTCTCGAGAATGGTCTGCTTGTGGTCTTCTGGGAGCACAACCTGGTCCAGCTGGACCTTCGGGTAGTACAGATCCGAGCCTTCCACCAGCTCATTCATCTCAGTATCGAGTCCCACGACCCAGTCCAGCACGCGACGATCCAGCTCGACGCGTTGATCCACCAGATCACCCGCAGTCGAGTGCCAGCGACCACGGTGCAGCTTCACGAGACCGCGAGAGAGCAGTCGCGAAGACTTGTAGAAGTACACACGATGCGCGACTTGCTCCTGGAAAGTGTCGCAGAACACCGACAGGATCTGGTTGATGATGATGCTCTCGTCCATGCGTTGCACCGGCGACGTGTCCACGCCGTCGATGAGGTTCTTGATCACCGGCGAGATCGTCTTGCCGATCAGCATCACGATCACGTTCTGCTCGAATTTGTTCAGCTTGAACTTCGCAGCGATCTCTTCCAGGCGAGGCAGCGGCAGGTTCGCCTTGCGCGTCATGTTCAGCCGGTGGAGCGTGCGGCGGTCGTGTACGCGCTGCTTCGCCTTGAGCTCTCGCCTGCCGGCAGTGGCAGGAGCCGAGCTGTCCCACGGCTGCTTCGTCCCCGCCTCCTTCATCTGGTCCTTCACGCGCGCGCCAGACGCACGAATGGCAAACGCCACGACCTGGAAACGGTCTTCGAGGTACTCGAGCTGGTTCGTCGGGTTGTACGGCTTTAGCTCACCTTGGTCCGCGATCGACGACAGCGCGATACTGGTCGACAAGTCTGCGTCCGACCCTGCTCGCGTCTCTTTCCGCGCGTGCTTCTCGTTGCCATACCCGCCAATGAACGAGAACGCCGACGAGTCGCCTTCGTCGGCTTCGCTCTCGCTATGCGACGAGCTGTGCGACTCGTCGCTCTCCGACACGTCCGCACGGTCTCGCTTGCTGCCGCGAGAGCTGGACGCACGCGAAGTCGACGACGCATCTGTCGGCTTCGAGTCGAGCGCGTCGGTAAACGCCATTCCCTCGCCTTTCAGCAAGTCTTCGAGCGCCGTCTGGCTCAGCTTCAGCACCTGGTTGCTCGAAAGCGTTCGCCCGAGCAGCACGCGCACACAGATGTTCGACAAGCTCAGCGCCGTGCAGTAGTTCTCTTCGTCGACAATCACCGTCCCTTCTCGAACGTGCTCGCGCTGGTCGTCGTGGAACTCGACGACGTCGATCTCCGAGATGCCTGCGAGACGCTGGCACGAGGTCATCTTCCGCTGCGCGTCCTCCTCGATCATCTGACACCGCACGGCGTTCGACTGGCAGCCCTGCAGCACCACGAGCAGCTGGAACAAGTCGGTCTCCTGCTCCGTGAGCTTGTATGTGTGCGCGAGACGGAACACGCGCGGCAGCGTCTTGCCCTGCTCAACGGTCTTTTGCAGGCGCAGGAAGCCCAGGTTGACCACGTACGTCTTCAGCTTCGCCTGCGATATGAAACCAGTGCATTCGAATACGGTTAGTGCATGTGATGCAAGCGGACTGAATCGCGATACCAAATGACCGCAGGCACGCACCAGAAACTCCACGCGCTCCTGCATCTCCTCGCGATTCGACAGCGTCTCCTTGTTACTCTGCGGTTTGCCGCCCAGCGTAATCGAGTCCGGCTTGGTGACACTCATCGAGAACTCCATGAACGCCATCTCGTACAGAAACACGATCAAGTACTTCATTTCCGCGAACCAGAACCACTCGGCGTCGCTCGCGACGAGCAGCGTGCTCTCCTCGCGCGGGCTCTTGCGCAGCGTGTCCCAGAACTCGCTCAGCAGCGCGCGGATGAAGCTGTACTTGCCCTCGAGCTGCGCGATGATCGCGTCGAACTCGGCGCAGATGCTTTCGAACGTCATCGCCGGCGCCGGCGTTGCTACGACCGTTGCCGCAGCCGCAGCGGGTGCCAAGGCGGCGTCTGTCGCGGGAATGGCGTCTTCTGTCGTGCTGCTGTTGCTGTTGCTGGCGGCGATGGCGGCGGCGCTGTGGGCACTGCCGTTCTTGCCGTTCTCGGCCTCGGCGGTGGTGCGGCGGCGCTTCCCTGGAGCCATCGTGTTCGTCCTCGTCGTCTGCTTCGCTCTCTTCGGCGCCTCCTGTGCTCTGCTCTGCTCGGCTCCTGCTCCGGTCGTCGTCGGCGAACAAATAGATCGTTGCTAAAATGGCTGGCGCTGCATGAAGCACGCGTTTCTATATCTAACGAGTAGAAGCGACAAGTCGCAACTTCTATTTCTAACCGAGGAAACCAAAAGAGCAACAGTCTCACAGAGTGTTGGTCGCTTCAACTCGCTCACGACAGACGCGATCCGGCATTCCCGCATTCCCGCATTGAAGACAAGCAGAGACCACACGCGTGTGAAAGCAAGCAGCGTGCACATGAATGCGTGCATGAGTATACTATCAAGTGCGTGCAGGGTGCAATGGCGAAGCCCTGCTTTGACGACACGATCTTCATCATCGCGTCGTCCTGGACAGCGCAGAGCAGAGCAGCATCACGAAAGCGCTGTCACGTTCAGGTTGACGAGGTCCGTGAACGTGAACGTTGCGGGTACACGAGCTCCACTGTCTGCTGCGCCGTGCTGCCGGTGATCTCGCACACGAAGACGGTCCTCTACTGCCCGCGTACCAGCTTCATGAGCACGATCGACCAGAAGTCGTCCGCTTGCAGGACGAACTCGTTGTGTCGAGCAGCGGCGCTATAGTGAGCGCGCAGGAATGCGACGGGTTCGAGGGAAAGATTCGGACCCGAGAGCTCCTCTAGCTGCCAGACCAATTGAGTTTTCCGCGGCGGTATCGTCGTTCGATTAGCTTACCGATCTGTGCTATCGACTTGTAATGCTAAAGTGCGACAGA
>JAADWH010000345.1:0-26208 GCA_023335995.1 Globisporangium nagaii
ATATGCTGGACGACGATGGCTCGGACGCGAGCAGCAGCGGGGTCTCGCCACCATCGCCAGTAGCTACGCAGGGCAACCCGAAGCTCCAGCTCACCTTTCTGCTGTCTGCAGGATGTGAGGACGACGAAGAGTACGGCGATGGCGCGTGCGAAATGCGGGACTAGCCCGTCGTGCGTTGTGGTGTGCGTTTAGTGTTTGAGTTGATCGAAAGTTCTGGAGTGCGGACGACGAGCGAAGAGCTACGTTGGCTTCGTTGTTGTCTAGTATGGATGTATGGATGGTGTGCTTTTATCCGGATGTCCGTGGGAGCACCTGGGTGATGACTCCACTGACGGCTCACTCAGGATCAGATACATCCGTGGGCGAGGTCGGCCCTTACCAGCTCGGTTGACTCCAGATCCGACTTCGAGAGGGCATGCACTCCGAAGGCAGTCACAAGTCGCGCGTGAAGACAGATCCCAAAGGGGTCGGCTGGTACTCCAAAGGCAGCCAACATGTTGGTGTCTGCGCCGGTGCTCGGTTGCCATAGCCTGTCGCGCTCTCCGGCCCGGTCGTTTGTCCGATCTTGTGGCTCAACGAAAAGCTCGCTCGCTTGTGATCCAGCCTCGCTCGTGTCTCGTTCAGAGCGCATGCACATCACAGACCAACGAAAAACCACTAGGCGCGATAGGGGCTCCGAAGACGATGTATTTGTGTTGGGATTGATCGCGAGAGCTCGCATCCATAAACACCTTGAATATGCCCAGATCGTTCGAGGCAGTGGACAACACCATCTCACGAGCTCTCGGACATTGATCGCACCGCCCTGGAGCGTGACTGGAGCGGCAGCGGCGAACGAGGCGGACGAGGCGTCCGCATCACAGATCTCCCCCAGTTGACGCGCATCTGCTACGATGGCGAGTGCTTCTTTGTGCGCTGCTGCGTGCGTTAGCGCGCGAGGGATCAAGGCGAACACGCGCAAAATTTCGATCGTTGCGCGAGCAAAGGCACGAATCAGCACGGCCGCTCCTGCTTCGATCACAGCTCCGCCAGACTTGTAGCCCCGCCAGACTTGTAGCCATTCCGCAGTCGAACAAGCTGCGCGCACCTTGTCTGAGTTGCGGAAGCGCCGAGAGTGCCACCGCCCCGTGTCATCTTTCGTCGACGATACACTTTCTCGCAGAGTCTGCCCGCTTCGCGAGTTGAGTGAACCGAGCGGCTCTGATCAGATCCTGATGCGCAGGTGATGCGCTGAATCATTGTGAGATCTTTGCTTGTGGCTGCTGTCGGTCCTTGCAAGGATCTCAACAAGGATCTCTTTTGCGCCGCGCATTCACAGCCGTTTTCTGTGATGGAGACGGGAGCTCCGCACTCGCTGTCGGTGCTTGCTTGTCTCCCACCAAACCGATCCGACGAGCGGCAGCGGACTTGAGATTTCGGTGCACAAGGACCATCCGGACTTCAAATCAGCAGTGTGGCTGCGGCACTCATCGCAACGCAGCCAACTCGCTGCTGAGAGAACGAGCGCTGACGGAAAATTCATTTTGCGACTGCGATACCATGTTTCTCCGCGCCATGGCGAGAGCGCATGAGCAGCCTTCGCGGCTTCCTCCACACACACGGAGAGACCCACGTGGGGGTCCAAGCGACGGAGAATCAGATCGGCCAGAGCCCAAGAGTCTCACAAGCGAGTGCGAGAGTGGGAGACCCAGTCATCTCCTGGAAGCGGGCGAGCAATCAGCCTGCTGCGTGACGTTGTGCATCCACAACAGGCGCTGGCAAGGCAAGCTCGCAATCACCGACTCCATTTTGTGTGTACAAGACGGCTTGGTTTGCAAAGAGTGGGCACCGCGAACTCACTGTATGGACTTGAAGGCAGGCGCTCGCGCTCGCAGACCGCGCGGCTCGAGCCTGGCGCAGCGGAGCTCACCGCTGCCGGACGAAAAGCATGGAAGAGCGAGGCGGCGGTGGCGGACTTGGGATTCGAGATGTGGACCGGTCGCCGCGAAGCCACGCGAGGGAGCATGCGTGTCTCGAGCTGACCATCGTACAGCACTCGTTACAAACTGAACTAGCTCGAAGTCTGAAGCTGGATCGCGAAAGCGCCGGAGCGCTTGCAAACTTTGATGGCGAGGGAGGCAAACATGCTTTCGTAATGGCCCGCTGGCACCCATCTCCCCTCTCGATCTCGATGGTGTTGGCGCGTTCGACGGCAACGCTCGGCGGCTTTGGCGAGGGTCTGAGGGTCAAGTTGCCAGCCCACACGAGACATTCGCTTGCGCTGTGATGGAAGGCAGCAGCTCGTGGTCTACAAATGTGGTGGTGGCTCACTAAGTCGTGTGTTTCAAGCTCAGAACTGAGTTTGAGCACAAGTATGCGTTTGCAGAGGCTGCATTGCCCCCTCATGCAGCTCTATCACACAGCGAGTGCGATCGGTTTGCAGAGGTAGCAATATTCTAGCAGCAGTCGGCGTGCTAATCTGCTCATGGTTGGCTATTCCGCCCCCTTCGCTGACCTCTTCTCTTTGCGCGGTCCATTTCGCGGCGAGCGAGGCTCTGTCCATCAGGAAGAGTGGACCGTCGCGCTTGCGCCAGCCTTGACGACCGACGCCCTGCGACCGAGCGCGCGCGCGGTCCAAAGGAACTCGGAGGGAATGAGCGTCTGTCAATCCAGCACAGACGCACTCGCTTGCGAGGCGAGAGTGGGCTGCGGCGGCGGCGGCGGTGGTGGGAAGGAAGGAAGGAAGGAAGGCCACGCGAGAAGACCCGACCGACGAGCCTTCGATCACGCTGCAACTGCAGACCGCCCGCTCCAACCACATCGCCCACCCCCAGCCACACACACGCACGCAGGCAGACAGACAGACGAGCGACGTGCGCACGCTGACCATCATCACAGTACCGTGATGGAGCAGCGACGAGGCCAAACCTCGCTTGCTCATTCGATCGAAGCGATTGTTTCCGAGGAGCTCATTTGCTAACTTGCGCGATCGGCGAGACACCTCCAGAGCCACCGCTGCTGCCGAGTAGCTACGCCACCGATCCTCACCGCCCGCAGCCGTGACGATACACTCCTCACACACTCTCTCTCACACATAATCCCAGCATGAACCAGTCGTCCCAGCAGCAGAACGACCCGAACTTCCGGATGGTGCAGCACCCGTCGGGCCGCATGGTGTGCGTGCCGATCGAGAAGGTCATGCCGAGCGCGCAGCTGTACGTGCACGACGCCAAGACCACGTGCCGCTACGCGAGCAAGCGCTGCACGAACCCGCGCACGACCAAGCGCAACGGCGAGCTCCACAGCTTCTGCGAGTGGCACCGCGCCAAGGCGAACCAGAACCAGCGCCGCCTCGAGTCCAAGAAGAAGCTGCAGCGCGACGGCGGCTGCGGTGGCGGCGGCAGCGACAGTGGCGCCTCGTCCCCGACCACGACGTCGTCCCCCATCGAGCTCAGCCACACCGGTAGCGCCATCGAGGACGAGTCGATGAGTCCACGCTGGGACTACTCGTCGTCGTCGTTCAGCAAACTCGGGAGCCCACACATCAGCCACGCGTACCCCCACGAGTACGACGACGAGAGCGACGGCCGCACTTCGGCGGCTGCACAATACCTGCCGGACCCGTTCGAGCCGATCGGGGCTGGTGACCACCACGCCTGGGCGGCGTCGCACCAGCACTACTACCACCAGCAGCAGCAGCAGCAGCAGCAAACCATGGAGTTCCACAGCACGCAGAATGGTTACGCTGAGTACACCCGTCCAGCGTACCCACAGGGCTTCGAGCCGCAAGACAGCGCCGTGCTGATGGAGTGGGAGCTCGCGGGCGACCTCGTCGGCAGCTCCGTCGCGTACGCGCAGACCTTAAATTTATAGATGGGCGAGCGCAGCGCCCGATCCATCCCGGGCTCAGAGCTCCCGCCTTTAAGGCTGAATGCGGAGTTCCCACCGAGTTGTCTCCGTGCCATGCCTCTGTGTCTTCTCTCTCGCAGTCCGCGAGGGGCGTACAATAACAAATGGTAAATATTTGCAAGCCACATCATAGCTTGAGATTGTTCTTATTTGTGTGTTACCATAACACTGCTGACTGCGTCGCGTGCTTGACGTGCGCGTCCGAGTCCCCGCTGCGCTGGTTTTGTCAGAATGCTCCACAAGATCCGTTTGGCTCCCCCCCCCCACAGCGCCGACCTTGTGTGTTGAACGGAGCTGGCAGGTTCCTCGCCGGGTTCTCATCCTGGACCAACACACTCGATCGAGGGACTGACTGTATCATCTCGGGCGGTCCGTATAAGCGGCGGTACTGGAGCGGACGATATCCAGGAGGCAGTCCTTCGACCGCGACGAGGTCCACCCCAGTCCAAGCTCCGAGGTGGCGAGGCTCTGGCACTCAGCGCGCTAACGGCTACGGAATGCTACTGTACCAGCACGCTCCTGAACACTGAGCGCGCTGTGGCTCGGAGTAGCATCGCGAAGTGCACGCGGGTGTGTCCAGCCGCATGTGTGTCGTCCACAGGATCAAAACGAGAGCCCAGATCGCTGTTTGAACCGCATTCGCTGTCGGCTGGGAGCCTGCCAGACTCGCGCCGTTCTGGGTGCACAGACTCACGCAAACTCATGCGCGAAGATCGGTGGCTGGATGGGGAAGGAGACCGAGCAGCCCTTGTCAGGGCGATCCGCAGCGCCGAGCCACCACCACACAACCCGCAGCTGCTGATCTCAGCAGATCCTGAAGCAAAAATAGATGCGTAAATGTGCGGCCACGAAGCGCTGCCGTTATCCGTACTTAGCCGGACTGTACCCATTTCGCCGCTTCTGCCGTTTGCTGAATTGATTCAAGCGCGCTGCGCCACGCCAAAAGTCACCACCGGCTCACCACGTAACCCGAGTCAGCACGAACGAAAGCCCGAGGTGGTCGGACAGCAGCACGAATGCGCTCCGCTCGCTTTCGTTTTGACTCCGAGACTTCTCGCCAAAGGGCGGCTGGTTCTCGGACAGGGTCAACTCGTGCTTCGTCACAGGATGTTGCCAAGCGCAGGTGACGCACACATGCACTTGTCGTTTAGATATGCGTCGCCGCCTTGACAAGACTCCGAATCGCCACAAAGCGCTGAACGTCATTCGCAACCGACGTTTCGCTCGTCGTCATGGCCCTCCTCGCGCTCGGCGGCGTTTGTTCCTGCACAGTACTCGAGTGGGCGAGCATCGCGAGCATACACTTTTGCAAAAAATGCAGCAGCAGCAATGGGTGCTGATGGCGTTATGCGCGTCAATCAAGTGGCGAAAGGACATGCTCGAGCGCATGCAGACGAACGGATGGAGCGCTTGTGGCTCAATGGCCTCGGTGATCTATCAAGTGAAGGTTGAACATCAAATCCAGCGCTGATTTTTTGGTGAGGGTCCAACTCTCCGCCAATGTATTCACCATGGTCGTCCGGGTCAATATGCTTCGCCGGATACAACAGCAGCCACAAATAGCAGCAGATCGCAATGGCGGCGCGCAATGACGACACCCACCGGTTTATGGAAGCGCACAATTTTGTACAAACAGTTGTGCGGTAGACGGTGCGCGCGTCCACCACTTGATTCCTCGAAATTTTTGATGGCGGGTTTGTATCAAGTGAAAGCGTCCACTTCGCCTCGAAAAGATCGGCCAGCCACTTGGCGAGCCGCTTGAAGCGCGAGCGTAAGATACGAAAGCTCAACCAGCGCGTTGAACTTTCGCGCATGTTCAACCGCGCTGGCGGACCGACGAGGCGCTCTCTCATTCCCCAATTCACGCGCTTGCCAGCGTACCCACTCCAGTGAGCAGCAGCAGCAGTCACTATCCTAGATGTGGTTTGCAGTGAACGAACCCACCATCGCCGTCTACATGGAAGAAGCCCAGTACCCGCACCCGCACAGCAGCAGCTACTCGCCAGTAGTGTCCACCCCGGGACGACAGCTCAAGCGCTCGAATGGCAAGTCGCCTCGCAGAGCCGCGCACACGATGCGCAACGTCACGTGCGCGCCATCGCAGGTGCTCTGTCGGTACGCGAACAAGAAGTGCTCGAACCCGCGCGCCGTGAAGCGCACCGGCGGACTGCACACGTTCTGCGCCATGCACCGCGAGAACGCGAACCGCAACCAGCGCCGCCTCGATCTGCGCAAGCGGCTGCAAAAGCAGGCGCTCCAGTCGAGCGCGCAGTTCGACGGCGCGGGGGTCGACAGCAGCAAGGCGATGGAGCTCGTGGACCTGCACCTCGAGCACATGCAGCGCCGCGAGCACATGCAGCTCCACAGCGGCAGCGACAGCGAGTTGCTGTACGAGCCCCTCGCGACGCCCACGCCGCTGCGAGACGAAGACGTCACGACGCTCATCACGCTCTTCGCGTCGCCCAAGCAGCTGGGCGACGACCCGTGCTGCCTCGACGACGTCCCCATGCCACGAGAGCCGCGAGCGACGCTCTCGTACGATTTTTATGACGCGCCTCTTGACGAAAGCGCATACGATGCATTGCTCGAGTGAGCAAAACCGCACAGACTTCGGAAGAAGAAGAGGAGGAAGGGAAACAAAAAGGCTTTTGGATATGTACACAGTGGCGTGCGAATGGAGTGTAAAAGTAATGAATGAAGAACTGGCAATTGAGCGATTGTCTGCGCATGCATGCCACGACGCATTAGAGCTGCTGGTTGGCACTGCCACCGACGCTAGCGCTGCGGAGCTCTCGAATGCGAACCCATTTCAGCCGCTGACTCGAAGATGCTCCCCGTTCGAAGCCATTTCGTGTCGGCCACAAATCGGCCACAGGAATGAAAAATGGATTTTCCGGCCCGTCTGCTGGCGCAGATCAGGTTGTACGGTACAAAAATCCGATTTTTGGAGAGCAAATTTTGGCGGTTGAAGCGCAATCTTCTCCCTCGCTTCTAAAGACAGCAGTGGCGTCTGCAAATAGCCCTCCGGCACCTTGTTGCCTGGTGGGTGCTGACTCGAGGCCAGGACTTGCCCATCGCGGTGTTCACAGGCATTGCCGAAAGCCCAAGTCGTCCACGCGCGTCTCGGTGCGGTCGGTAGCTACCTTCGCTTGGCGCTCATGGCAACGTACGTGACCCCGTTCGCGTCGCCCTTGGTCGCGCCAGCGCCAGCGCCAGCGCCGAGCGGACAGGACATCCCGCGGCGCGCGTTCCCGCAGCGGCTACTCATGCGCACGACGACGAAGCTAAGCAAAGGCGCGCGGCGCAACGCGTTCTTCGTCGCGGTCTCACTCGTGTACTTCCGCGTCTGGTGGCTCGCGTTCTTCGCGGTGCACTCGCTCTGCATCTGCTACTTCGCGCTCTTCAGCTTCATCTACTGGGTGCTCCCAGACTCGTACACGGGGCTCACGCTCCAGAACTACGCGGTCACGATGCCCATGACGCGCTTCCCGGTCGTCGCGATCTGCCACGCACTCGTGGCACTCGGACACGCGTTCTTCCTGCTGCGCATGGTGCTCAGCTCGCTGTACCACCGACGGTTCACCTTCGGACGCACGGGCTTTCGCATGCCAAAGCCCGACGACGCGCGGCAGCAGTCGTGGCGCAGCTACACGTTCTCAAAGAAAGCGCTCCACGCGCTCCACCGACTCAACGCGCTCTACACCAAAATGTTCAGTCGCCGCGGGCTCTTCGGCATCGAGGGCAAGTACTTTGACGTGCTCTTCATCGCGCGCGAGCTGCTCGAGTCCTCGCTGCAGTCCATGCAAGCCCACCGCATGAGCCGTTTCGTGCCGCGCGTGATGCTCAACCGGTTCTACGTGGGCGTGATCGTCGTCAACTGCTTCTGCTCCCCGGCCGTGCAGTTCCTGTACGCAGCCAACCCGCCGCTGGCACGCCTCGTGTGCCTCGTGCTCGACATCCTCCTGGACTTTGTGAGCAGCGTCGCGATCCCCATCGCGCTCGTCCTGCCCTACAGCGCGCAGTTCGACGTCGCGAACAGCGGCTTCGACTTCATGCTTTGGTACAACGACCTGTGGCTTGTCAACATGATCAACGAGTTCAAGCTGCTCTTCGTGAGCTCCTGGACCGACTTGGTCGCGCGTATCTTCTTCTCCGTGAGCCTCCTGGTCTCGCTGCAGAGTGTCAAGTCGCTCTTGCGGAAGGTGAACCGGCGGATCAACCCGGGGCCGTCGTCCGCTGCAAGAGGACACCCCGGTGCGCCGGACCGCTCGGCCGCACTGTCGTCGTTCGTCAGCGACGACCACGAGCCGGCGGACGTGCCTGCGAGCAGAACCAGCGCGAACCGGTGGCTGTCGTACCCGCCCTTCATCCAGCAGATCGCCATGTCCGTGAATCGCAAACTGTCGTCCGCGCCGGCGATGCGCGACACGTCGTCGTCTGTGGCCAAGAGCATGATCACAGTGCCTCCGACAGCCGTGAGCAGAAAGCTCGCCAAGGTCTCGCACGCGCTGTTCTCGTTCTGGGGGCTCGGCGTCCTCGTGCTGCACTTGCGCGGCGAGTTCCAGAAGACGCCGCCAGAGTGCGTGCTCAGCGTGCGGCCATGGTTCAGCAGCAAAGCGGCGTGCTCGCTGGTGCAGATCAACTGCCAGAAGCTCAACGTCGCGTGCACACTGCGCGAGATGGACGCGATTCTGAGCGAGATCGACCCCGACACGCTCGCGCACATCGTGATCCGCCACTGCCCTTCCGTCGAGATCTCGCCGCGCATCCAGGACTTCGCGCAGCTAGTTGGGCTCAAGATCTACAACTCGACGCTCGCGCGCTGGGGCCACGAAGCCGCGCTCACCCACGCGCACCACCCGCGCATGGTGTTCCTCTTCCTCGTGCGCGTCAACATGTCGACGTTCCCCGACGGTTTGCTCTCGGACGCGTTCCCGCAGCATCTGTACGACGTCGAGTTCTCCGGCACGAACCTCACGACGGTGCCGGACAACCTGGACCAGAAGTGGCCCACGCGCGGCGGCAACGTCAACTGCTTCGAGCAGAGCAGCCTCGAGCGCGTGCCGCCCGTGATCGAGCGCATGCGGACGGGCTTCCTCTCGCTCGTGAGCAACCGGATCACGGAGATCCCGAGCTACATCTTCACGAACGACAAGGCGATCACAATCTGGCTCAGCGACAACCCGATCGCGACCCTCCCGAGAATGCTCGTGCCGTCCCTGTCGATCCGCGCGGTGCACCTCGCGAACACGGCGCTGAGGACGCTGCCCGCATGGATGGACGACCAGTTCTTCAGCCGCGTGTTCGTGGAGCTCGGCGGCTCGCCGATCTGCGACGACCTGCTCGCGAGCGCGGATGGCTCCGCGAGCAGCGCCAGCGGCAATGGCAGCAGCGAGGCGATCAGCGCGGTCGCGCGGGCGGCGTTCGCGAGCGGCGTGCTCGACTGTGGACTCGTCTCGGGCGACTACATGACGTACTACCCGAGCGTCACTGAGGCGCAGCTCGACGACCTGCACGCGGTGCAGTGAGAGAGAGCCGAGGCGAGCCGAGCAGAACCTGTGACGCACGCCGTTTGGAGCTGCCGGTACAGCGGCAGACACATCAGTGGAGAGCGAGAAGGCAGCGATTGCGCTCCTGGCGGTTCTGCGGTCATCACTCGCGCGGCTCGTTTATGGCCCCGAAATGACGCATAAAAGAACCGCTTGACGACCAGAAAAGAGCCGGTTGCGAGCGTCCCGCGCGTGCGACTGTGGCTGTCACCTTCGAACGGGTCGCTCGGACGACGAGGCGACTGCAACACATCAAAGATGGGCGCCGGCTTCCATTTTTTGCTTGTTTTTCAGCTTTTCATGAACCAAACGCGAGGTGCGAGAGTTTTATCGTTGCTGCAAGCGCCTCGAGCTTGACGATGCTGCAGCCCTGCGTCGAGCGATGGAACGTCGGCCACAGACGTCTGGCAAAAAGAGCATTTGTCAGGCCTGCTGACGACTTTGCAGTGCTGTGTGGTTGCAGCAGCAGCAAACCTCCACGACGTTGCTTTCGCAGCGACCGGAAAACGAAGTCGCTCGCTCAGACACTTGAGGAGAAACGTTGCAGAGAGCGAGGAGCAGCAGCGCGTCCATGTGGTTTTGTCCGCGAGATCAGCTCCGAACGGATCTTCGCCACAGCACCGCACAGGCGCAAAGCAGCGCACGAGATGAAGGAGCGAGTGCCAGACTCTTGCGGTTGTGGCGGGATCAGAGTGCCGTCAACACTGAGAGGAACCGCGATGCAAGCCAGTTTTGCGAGCGCAATGACAATACTGGATGCCAGTCCAGAACGCAGTGCGGTGCTTCTTCTTCTCCCCTTTGTGGAAACGCGGCTCGGATTCTGCCTTCGGGTTTCCAATCGGTGCTCCTGTTTTCCGCGACCGAATCATCGTCGTTTGCTCGGAGATGGGATATCATGCAGTCTCTTCTCTGCATCTGCGCGCAAAGAAGCGCCACTCTTTGTGTCAGCCGCGCCTGATATCGTGGTGCAGTTCTCGCGCGAAATCAGGTGGAGCCGCGGCCGTTCTCTTTCACGACAACAAAGGTGGCTCATCCGTCGAGCTCACGAAACAACAGATCACTATTTCGTTGCGGAACCCGACGCCGTCGCGGCTCGCACTCGGCGTTTGTATGTGGTTCCTGACATTTCGCCCGTTCTCTGTCCGTTTAATCTCGAAGACAAAAAAGAAATGTCACAAACCCATTCGTCTGCAGAACACACTCCAGTACCTGGAATGAGCCGCACCTGGAGCCAAGCACACCTGGAACATCCTCCCCCGCACAGCTCCAGCACTCTGAGCACCTGCCAAGACGCTCTGCGAGCTGCCGCTGTCGTGTTCATGGCAACGAGAGTAGCCTCGCGAGGTCCGTTCGCGGTCTTACCATTGACGAGAGCGCACAAATGTCCCGAGTTCGAGTACCATACATGTCTTTCATAATACCCAAATCGCCTCTGAAAAAACGAGCCAGCAAACGTGGCTTTCGAACACGACGCGCTTTTCGCGACTTGGAATCGCCCTCTATCCCCTGGCGCCACTCGCCCCTCGTGTGTGGACTCACCAACCAGCCAAAGCTCTCTAGAAAGCCAAAGGTTTCCCAACATTCACAGCACGCCATGATATTCCGAGATCGCGGTTCGCGTCGGCTTTCGAAGCAAATGTGCGTGGTATATATCAGGGCAGGCGGTCCAGATCAAGCGATCCGCCCGCATACTTTATCCAAGTGAAAAGCCCTCGCATCGTGAATGCAATTGCACGGGGATGGGCGAAGTGTGTGTGCGCTCGTTTGCTGGGAGGAGCTCCTGTTTGCGCGCGCTTGTTGTGTGCGAAGTGCTCGCCTTCCCGACCTTCCAGAAGCCTCGCTGCCGTTGTCGGTTGTCGGTTGTCGCTGCCGTGCCCTCCCGCGTCCGAACGCCGCGGCGCGAGCGTCGCTCTTGGGATGAGAATGCGAGCTCCGCACGACCCTGCCGCTGCCAGCTGGGCTTGGTTGATTCACGTGCGCTGTTGCTTCATCCGCAGCGGCTGCTTCCGCGTGATCGAGCGTGGCAGCGTTCGTTCATTCTCTTTCCCTCGCTCGCGCGCTCCATCCCCCATCCGTCCAGTCTTCATCTAACAGGGAGGAGCCCTCGCCCACTCTCTCGCTCGCTCGTCCGCATCTACAGAATCGATCCCTCTCCTCGCTCGCTCGCTCGCTCCCCCTTCATCCTTATCCCGAGCGAGGAAAACACTCTCGCATTCGCTCTTTCGCCCGCGCACCAGCAAGACAGAGTCGCAGCGACCACACAGAAACAATACAAACAATACAAACAATACAAACAAACAAAGCTATGGAACGCCGACTCAGCCCCACGAGCAGCAGCGGCAGCGACGACAGCCCCCACGAGCACCGGCAGCCCAAGTCCCAGACCTTCGGCTACTCGGACCACGGCAGTCCCGTCCACGAGGACGAGCGCCGCAGTCCGCGGACGAGCACGCTGTCCCCGCCAGCCTCCGCCCCAGTCTCGGAGCTCTCGTACCAGCACTACCAGCACTACCAGCACTACCACCAGCGACCCCAACACCAGCTTCACCAGCAGTCACCAGATATGCGGCCGCAGCAGCCACGGCTCCTGCCCAGCGTCTACGCGCCGAGCCACCAACAGAGCCCGCTCGCGCAGACCGTGTCCACACCGCGACTACCGCCCATCAGTATGCTGACCGCCGCGGCGTCCCTGCAGCCGCACATGCAGCGCCAGACGTCGTCGTCGTCGGAGTCGCAGTCCGTCCAAGGCGGAGGTGCCAGACCCACGCAAGGAGGTCCACCGGCGCCGATGCATCCGGACGACCAGGAGAACCTCTGTCGGTACCGCAACAAGCGCTGCGGGTACCCGCGCGCGATCAAGCGCAACGGCGACCGACACAACCTCTGCGAGAAGCACCGCGCCAAGGCGAACCAGAACCAGCGCAAGCTCGAGTCCAAGCGCCGCACGCAGAAGAAGACGCCGCCGCCGTCGGTAGTAGCAGCGGCGGCGCGCGCGGGGCACGAACACCATTTGCAGCACCAGCGCCAGGACTATCATCAGCCGCAGTACAGCAGCAGCAGCAGCGCGCATGAGAGCTTGCTGCAACGAGAGCCGTACCCGTCGAACCGATACCCTTCGTACTGAGAGCTCGTGGCAGCTACACTATTTAAGAGGACAGCCACACGGCATCCAGCCAGCCAATCCGTTGGTGCTCCGAGTGAGCTCCTCACTGCGTGGCGTATATAGACTTGAGTGCTCAATGAATGTGTGATGATACGGAGTGGCAGCAGACGCGATCAAGAGGGAAATCGTATCCTGCATCTAAAAATACCTCGCGTTCCTGTCAGCATCTATTTACAGCCTCGCTCTGCTGCACAAGATCACGACCAAGCCATTCGGAGCGAGATGGCCTCACTCGTATTGCTGCTCCATTGCCACTCAGCGAGGGGCACGCCTGACAGCTCCATCAGATCTCGTTACGCAGCTCCAGGACGCCATGATTGCACTCCGTCGTAGCTCGTCGCTGCTGCTTCGCTGTCTGCTGCTCGTGCTGCTGCTCGCAGGCACTGTCCGTGGCAGCAATAGCCGCAGCGCGCTGCCGGAGTTCCAGTACGCGGTGCAGCTCGAGAGCTATGCGTCGAGACTCGTGTACCTCGCCGAGTACGAGCTGGGCGACAACGGCCGCTTCGATATCGCGATCGACGTGGTGTTGACGATCAGCGTGCCCAAGGCCGACGCCGGCCGCACGATGCTGCACCTCGTGGTCTGCGATAGCGCGGCGATCCAGCACATCAAGAGCTCGCTGCTCAACGTTTCGGCCGACGTGCCGTCCTACTGCGCCATGGCGAACCGCACACTCGACGACTACTGTCTGTCGTACCCGCTCGTGGACGAGTCGCCCCACGACGCGGTCTACCGCTCGCAGAAGACGATCTCCGAGTCAATGCGCGGCTCGGGCTATGGTGGTGTTGGCACGCTCTACTTCCTCATCGACGCCTGCGAGACCGTGGGCGGCGCGAACGGCGTGCTGCGCTCGTGTCTCGGCCGCAAAGACAGCAGCAGCGCTCTCAGCAGTAACGACGCTGGAGCCAGTAGCACCGCCAATCCACAGAGCACGTGCTTCTACTGTCCAAAGAACTACCCGTTCGCCAACGCCAGCGCTTTCGAGAACTGCAAGATCCCGGACCAGATTCCGCCGCGGATCTTCGTGAGCGCTGCGATGAACCTGTGCAACCAGCAGGGCGACTGCCTAGGCGCGAACAAGAGTTTCCTGCCAGCAGTGTACGCGATCCTAGCGGCGGTATGGGCTGTCTCGGCGGTCGTGTGGATCCTGCACATCCGGTCATTCCCGGACGCAGTCGTGGATCTGCAGAGCCGCATGAAGCTCGTGCCGATGGTTCAGTTTGTCTACGCCGCCATGACGAGCATCACGCTGTACACCGAGAGCCGCCTCGTGGGCACAGCGCGCAACTTTGTGATCAACACGACGATTCTCTCGCAGCTCTTCGCGCTCTCCGTGTCCGCCGAGGTGGTGGTGTTGATCGCCAAGGGCTGGAAGATCACGCGCCCGACGCTCCACGCGCGCGAGCATCAGTGGATCCGCTTCGTGACGCTGCTCTGGGCCACGTCGTTCGCGATTCTGAAGAACAGCATGGTGAAGCACGTGACCGTGTTCTTGATCTGGGGCATCGCCTGGGCTTCCGTCGTGTTCATGACCTGGTACAACTCGGCCTTCAACATGAACATGCTCAAGTACCAGATCGCGATGGTGCGCCAGATGAACATCGACCACCTGCGCACGCCCGTGTATACCAAGTACATGCTCTTCCGGCGCTTCCGCGGAATCCTCGGGCTCTACATGTTCCTCTCGTGCGTCTTCGGTGTCATGGGGCTCGTGAATGACGTGACGAGCCAGGCGTGGCAGTGGAGCTCCATCGTCGCCGACGAATCGCTCAACTACTTTCTCTATGTTGCGCTCGGGTACACGTTCCGCTGTCGGCGGTTTCGCAACCTGCTGCACACGACCGCGCCGACCCAGGACGTGCAGCCAGCGGGGATGAGTCATGCAGCGAGCATCGTGCCAGCGCCGGCATCATCGTCGCCGCCACCGCCCGCGACCGACGACGAGCAGACCAAGCGCAAGCCGACGCTCGTGGTGGTGCTCAACCCGGACCAGGCGCAGTCGCTCGGCACGACGTACCAGGTTTTGCCGGAGCTCAAGACGAAGGACACAAGCGATGACGCGCCCGGAAGCCCCACGACCCACGGCGCGAAGAAGAGCTGCGCCAGTGGCGAGTGACTGCATTACTGCATTGATAGAATGATACGCTTGGAGAGATACTGACATGGGTTCACGAATCGCTGGTGGCGATCACTCCAGCTGTCCACTTCAACTTGCGAGCTTCACTTTGCGCATCACGTTTGGGAGGCTCGGAGCGACGATTATGAAGGTGGCTTCGCTGCAGTCTCTATTTGTAGTGTCTAAATATGCACAGCTATGTAGGCTGACAGGGCCTGACGATAACAACCATCCTGCCTTCGAAGAACACTTTCGCAATACATATTTTCACAAACGCCTCTTGTTACTGACTCAATGTCCATAAACTGACGCTCTGCTCTGACTCGTTTCCCAATCTGCTCCGGATTCTTTTGCCGCGACAGCTGTCCGGCAGTAAAGTCGCGGACGCGTTCTCCAGCACCGGATGGCTGGGTGCTCGCTCGTCTGCCTCTCGTGGTCGAGGTGCCACCGCGCTGCACTATCAGCGCGCCGAGCTCACAACCGAATCCGCCACAGCTCCACAGCTCAGACCAGCGCGTCGCTCCTCCTCCTTCGCTCACTATGGCGCGCGTCCTCGCATTCCTCGCGCTGCTCGCAGTCGCCGTCGCCCAGTGCGTCGCCGCGGAAGACGCCCAGCCGGACGCCGCGTCGCTCGCTGCGGCCGCGAACGCCGCAGCGGCCACGACGTCCGACAAGAGCGCGACCGATGTGGCCAGCGCCATCGCGTCCACGAGCGTTGCCAAGTCGGGCTCGCTCGCAGCCGCCGTCTCGGACAGCGTCTCCAAGGTCACGACCACGGACGTCGTCAAGGTCGTGAGCCAGATCGACACGGTCACGAACGCCGCGGTGGCCGACGCGACGGCCAAGACCGCCACCAAGACCACGGATTCGGGCTCCACCGCCGCGTCGTCGACGCCGACGCCAGCACCAGCCTCTGCCGCCAGCGCTGCTAGCTCGAGCCTCACCGCTATTGCGATCGCTGCCGTCGCGGGTCTGGCGCTCACCGTCACTCTCTAAGTTAGAAACCCGCGCAAGCCGTCGTGAGTTGTGTTGATATTGTGCGTTCGAGTGTGAGTGAGTGAGCAATATATTTCCGTATTTACATGCTTTGTCGACTGCTCGCTCATGCGAATGACGATCGCATGCGGCAAAAATGGGGGGAGAATATGGAGAACGCACGAGCCGCTCGGCTTTTACTTCTTTGCGAAGAACTCGTGGATAGACTTCTGTTGCATTGCCTTGCCATCCGCGGGCGACTTGGTCGGCGTCGAAACTGGATTCGCAGGAGCTGCGTGCTGCTTCTTGCCGAGTTCTTGCTGCTGCTTCGTCGGCGGCTCACCCGCTGCTTTCGCGATCTTCTCTGGGGACTTTCTCTCTTTCTTACTGCTAGCCGAGTCGTCTCGCGTGGCGATCTCTTCCGCAGACTGCTGCTGCTGCTGCTGCTGTGGAGGCGAGCGAGAGTCCGACGGAGAGCTCAGCTTCAGGCGCTTGAGTCCCTGCAGCTGCATGTCCAGGAAGTCGCGCGCGAGAGCCAACACGCTCGGTCGCGTGGCGCGTTTCCCAGCGCTCCGCAGTCCATTCAAGCGGCGCGTGAGCGACTCGTCCAGCGCCAGCAGGAACTGGGCCACGAGCAGCGGCACGCGCTGCGCCTCACTCTCTTCCTTTACGCTCTCAAACACCTGGAGCAGCTCGAGAATGCTCTCGTGGAGTTCGTGGTCACGCTCAAAGAGAACGTACACGAGCTCGCGACCCGCAAGCGACGCGGCGAGCCACTGGATGAGAAACTTGAGCTCCGCGTCGCCTCGGAAGACGCCGCAGCCCCAGTTCCCCGTCGCGACGGGCCAGGCAGCACACTCCCGACTCGGATACGCGAACCCGACGAACGCCTTCACCAGGTCGCGCCAAATGTGCACGCGCGTGTACTGGCGTCCGACTGCAGAGCTGCCGTAGTCCACGGCGTCGATGCCGACGATCACGCACTTCCGCCGCCTCTTGCCATCCGCAGTCGCGTCGAAGCCGGTTGTGTCCTCGTATGCGTCCTTGTAAATGAAACTCGAGCCGTACCCGCCGTAGAGGCAGTAGCGCTCGGTGCCGTGGATCACAAACGACTCGTTCGGCTCGAGCTTCGCGAACACGAGACACGCGATGAAGAGCTCGGGCGAGAGCAGGAAGCGGATCTCCTCCTGCACGCAGCCGCTGTTGAACACGCCGCCGCCGGCGAACTTGTTGGCGAAATCAATCTGCAGATGGTCGTCCAGGTCTTCGATTAGGTGCTCCGACTCGCATCGCACGCCGCGCATCGGCAGCGGCGTGGCTGCAGCGGACGAGCTGTTCGTGCGACTGAACACGTCGAGCAGATCCGAAGGCGTCATCGCGAACGGCTTCTTCGTCGCAGGCGACAGCGCCACTGCGACGCGCGTGAACGTGATCACTTCGTTGTCCAGGCGATCGCGGTCCGCGTTGTTGTCGCTGATCGCGAGCGGCACGACGCGCAGGAAGTACTCGAGCACACAGCGGATCTTCTGCGCCTTCAGATCCGCGCCGCCTCCGTTCGACGGCGCAAAATACATCGGTCGCATCGTGAAGAACGGGAAGTCCACTTCGTCATCGTCGTCTCCCTCCGTGTACTGCTCTTCGCTGTCCTGCTGCCCGTCGCGCTGTCTCGTGACGAGTCGGCTCTGCGACGGGAAGACGCAGAAAAAGCACGCCGAGACGAGCGCCAGTGCTTCGCGCTTGGTGAACGTCACGCTCTTCTCCAAGAGTGTCGAACGGGTCTGCGATTCTGCCGATGCGTCGAAGAATGGACCGAGCACCTCGGGGCGTTCAGCGAACATCGCTGGGATACTGAGCACGAGACGCGCCATCTCTGGCAGCAGCTTCTTGAAAAATGCGTTGCGCTGGTCGGCCGAGAGCAGCTGAAGGACACAAACACAACGCAGTAAATACATTGCATCGCAGATTGCACGAGCATTGCGCACAGAGACAGGTGGCGTACACTATTGATAGCGATCTCGAGGCTGTTCATCGGTCGACGCGCTTCGGTTCCTGTGATGCTGCAGCGGATGCCACGAGACGCTTGTTAGTCCCAAATGCGCAGCACAAATCACACTACAAAGCACCGGCTAAACGCACCATTTGAGCACCATCGCGAGCTCGCGCGTATTGCGCATCGGCAAGCTCAGATACGCCACAAAGTACGGCCAGAACGGCACTTGGTTCTTGAACTTGTAGTCCGGCGAGCACGGCAGGTTCATCAGCAGCGTCTGCGGCGCAGTCGCATTGTCACCACCAGCGCCACCGCCTTTCGCTTCGCCCTGCCGTTCGTTATGCGCTTCGGGGTACGAAATGAAACACTCTTTACGCAGCAGAGCGCCTCGGAGTCGTGGCGGCGGCGTGAAGAACACGTGCGCGTCGACGTCGATCCACTCCTGCGTGCGCACCATCTCGCTCAGCCAGAACTCGGTCACGGCCACAAACGCGGCGCCGCCGGCAGCATCCTGTCGCGCCGGTGGTGTCAGCAACGTGTCCACCCAGTAGTCCGTGACCACGTACACCACTGCAGGCTTGCTGCTGCTGCTGGCAGAGGGAAGCGGAAAGATCTGTCCGCCTGCCGCTGCGATCGCCGCTGCCAGCCGCGCGCGCTGGGCAGAGAGGACGCCGCGGAAGCAGAACCACCTGTCCGCGAGCGAGAGCGCGCTCTTGCGGCGCTTGAGGCGCTCGGCGTCGCGTGGAGCTGCGCGCATCGCCATGGCTCCTCTTGGCGTCTTGAGGTCTCGTCGCGCGAGTGACTTTCTTGCGCGTGAATGAAGAATGAGAAGTGCTGCGGATTGACGTTTCACCATTTGTATCGATCGTGAAATACTTGGCAATGCTGTATGCTTTTTGTAAATTGCGAGAACCGTCTGCACTGCTGTAAGTGATAGTTTCATGATGCACTGATGTAGTCGCATCCTGTTTTGCCGTCAATGTCCGGCAGATATCCGAGTTCTCATGAAAGAGAGTGATGGCCATTTTCGTAGTTGTGCAAGTTGCTCATCTGATTCTATAAAATACGAAAACCACTCAACTGCCATGTTGGCGGAATGGGTACAAATCATTGCGAGCCATAATGACTCATGTGAGCGCGGGCATGCATGCGAATGCGTGTGTGCATGCGCCCCACCTGCTATCCCAATATGACTCATTGCATACACTACCACGACACTCATGCTCCTCGCAGTTGGCTCAAAACCGCGCTGCAGCTTTCCATTTCGTCGCGCGCTTTTGTTCTCAACGATACTCGACTGCCACATCTACACCGTGCACAACCTCACGACGTCTTGAGCAGCACGGGCCGCACGGCCATGGACTCCCAGCGGACCGCGAGGAAGAGCAGCTCGACGAGCCACGCCACCGCAAACTCCTCGCGCACGTACGTGAGGATGCCGCCGAACTCCACCAGCGTGTCGTCTCCTTCGTCGTCGTCGTCGTCGTCGTCGCGTGTCATCTGGCGGTGGCGGCTTTGGGACGACGACTGGACGCCGCGCTGCTGCGCCTCGAAGCGCCAGTAATAGAAGATGTCGCACCAGACCTCGTCGTGCAGCAGCAGCTTCTTCACGAGCGGCGCGTCCACGGTCTTCATGATCACCACGTCGCTGCTGTCGGCGAAGTCGTGGACTTTGAACACTGCGAGCACGGTGCGCAGCACGGGTCGCGGGTTTGACGACTGCAGTTGGTCAGAGTTGCCCGTGTGGGACGTGCGCCGATCGAGGATCAGCATGTTCTCCGACACGCGCTGCAGCACGCGGAGCTCGCACTTGATGTCCGCCGGCAGCAGCCGCGCGAGCTTCGCGCTGTCGGTCACAAAGTCCCATATTGACGCGAACAGATCCACTGGTTCCGCGTTCGAGATCCGCTTCTTGACAGAGAATGTGATCGTCGAGCCCACTCGCGCGCGGAAGTCGCTCCAGCCGAACACCCTTGCCGTCGTCTTGTAGTGGCCCTCGGCTTCGTGGTCCAGCCGCGCGTTGCAGTACTGGCGCAGCGTCTGCTCCGTGAACGCAGTCACCTCGTCCTGCGTGAGAGGCGTGAAGCCAATGCGTTCAGGCTGATGCCGATGCTGCTGCGGGTGGCGGAGCTCTGCTTCGCTGGCGTGCTCCTCGTGCAGATCTCTGTCGAAATCTAGCAGTAGGTGCTGCATGGCGCTGTTGAACAGATCGCGCTCGTGCAGATCCCTCGCGAGCGCAGCGTTCGCGAGTCGGAGCTGTTCGATTTTCTCCGTCAGCTGCACGAAATCCTCTCGTCGGATCACTGGCACCGCAGAAGAAGAAGACGGTGCCGGCGGCAGTGACGAGAGGACTTGATGCGAGCGGACGCCGCCAGGTGAGCTCGCGTGCTCCTGTGTATCTCGGAATGGTGGCGACGCAGCGTTGCTGGTGCTCGTGCTGGTATTTGGAGCTGACGCTGCTGCGGATCGCACGAGTAGCTGCCGCTTCTGAGCTTCGAGCTCCTCGACGATCTTCTTCATCTCGTTCACCGACTCCTGCAGTGTTCCACGAAGAGAACAGCGACGAAAAACATTGAAGTGACGTGCTGTTAGACACATTTACGCAACGGTACAGGCGGGCGACCCAACCACAGAAACAGAAACGCACCCGCTTGAGGAAGCTGCGCTGGCGGTCGCGCTCGTTGCGCCGCTCCTTCTTGAGCCGCGCAGCATCGGCCGCACTGCTTTGGCCGCTGCTGCCACCCGCTGCTTTAGCTGCTGCTGTGTGCGCTGCGGTCGCTTTCATTCTGGACGAGCGGCGTGAGACGGCGCCGGGCTGCGCGTTCCGGTGCGCTGCGGATTCCGTGTACTCGCGACGACGAGCAGGCAGAGGCGGTCGGAGAGAGAGGAGGGGCAGGCGCGCTCGGGCCGCGCTGGCATCTCTTGCTGACCGTCTGCGCAGGCGTTCGCTTGGAGCAGCAGAGCTGAGATTGCGTCGAGCTCGTTGTCAGCATTGGAGAACGTGTTGACAACTTTTTGCGGGAAGAGAATTCGGTATACCGGTACCGAGTGTGTGACGTGCGAAACTTCGAAAAGGATGGAGGGCGATTTGACCTGCATTAGTCGATGCAAAGGACTGCGTTTGAGAAGCATGGCGATCGAAATAGGCTGCATCGCCTACAGCAGTGCACGCATTCCTCTGAAGCGAACGCGAGTTCGCATGCCATCCAGCACGTCGCTCGCGCGCCAGCACCTCGCTTGAAAGGATCTGCGGGAGCTGAGCGCGCGATCGCAGTCACGCGACCACAAGCCCAGCCGTGACGTCACTCGCCACTCTTCGCCATTCACTTCCCAGCAGAAGGATCTGCCCAAGTCGTCACTTCGCACCAGATCAGGTTGGGAAGGGAGGGCGAGGACGAGGAAGAGGTGACGAGCCGCAACGGATGGCCACAATCCTCTCGAGCGCATCAGATCCGCGGTGTTCTTTTGGCGACGGCGGGCGCGATGGCCCGGAATGGTCCATTGGCATTGGAAGGCAACATGTATGGCAATTAAATCAATTGATCGGTGGGCTTCTTGTCCACACGAGAGCGCCTCCTCATCGCCCAGCGCCACCCGGCAGCGACCTGCTTGCTGCACGGATGGGACTCGGAACGGCGGCTCTCGGGGATTCTTGGCTTGCTTGCTGCTACTGTATTTATTCTTGTACCTGTACACGCGGGAGCGAGGGCGTCACACTGCTTTACTCGGTCGCGTCCGAGTCGAACGCCTCTTTCTCCTCGGTCTCGGCGCACTCTTCCACCAGCGCCTCGCTCGTCGTCTCGCGCTGCTGGCGCTCTGTGATCGGGCCGGCGAGCAGCATCGCATCCTGGAGACTGCCGAGCGCGGCCATGAACGCCGAGAGGAAGTCGACCTGGGACTCGTACCGGAAGATCTTGCCGCTCTCGCTGAAGTAGAAACGGTTCGCGACCTGGTACTCGACATCGAGCCCCACGAGCTTCTGTACGAGCGCCTCGTTTCGCAGCACGTGCGGGAACATCTTCTCGACCGTGCTCCGCGTGAGCCGCACGCGGAGCACGGCGTCTGCCGAGACCACGGCCGTGGGCTCCGGCAGGATCACCTGCAGCTGCTTGAGCTTGTAGCTGAGCGACGCGTGGTAGAGCGAGAAGCACTCCCAGTTCTTCAGCAGACGCTTTGTGCCGCCCTGTCCGCAGAACGCCAGGTTTGCGTCCATGAGCGTGCTGATGAACACGGATTGACGCGGCGTCGGCCGCAGCACGAGCTCGGCGTCGCGCTGTAGCGGCTGGTCCGGGCTTGGCGGCAGTCCGGACTCGAAGATCGTGAAGTACTCGGTCACGACGCGCGAGTACGAGCCGCCGTTCGCCTGCGGTGTGTGCAGCGCCATCTCCTGCAGGATGCGGCCGTAGATCTGCAGCCCCTGCACCTCCTGCTTGAGTTCCTGCACCTCGCCCTCGAGGTTGTCCACGTAGCTCTTGCGGCGCGAACGGTACAGCTTGCCGCGCTCGCTGTTGGACATGCGGCGCGAGCGCTTCTTGGACTGCGCCTTGGTCGACGCTGACGCTGGCGGCAGAGACGCCAGAGACAAGGACGACGACGAGGCAGCCAGCGCCACGCTCGAGAGCACCGAGATCGGCGTCTGGTGGCTCGGCAGTCTCTCATCGCGCGCGGCGCTGAAGTGCACCTGCGGACGGCTGCGGATCGGCGGGATCAGTGGCGGCGCATAGTTCGTGAGCGACGTCATCGGCGCCGACGCACGGACCGAGCTGAGGCTGCTGGCCGCGAGCACGAGCGGGTTGTCGAGCAGGAACGCTGGGGTCGTGAGTTTGGCGCCGATGACGTCGCGGCCCGCAGCGCTCGGCGTGTGCCACTCGCGCTGCTCCTCGCGTCGCCCCTCGCGCCGGTCCAGGATGCGGTCCTGCTCGGCGCGGTAGAGCGGCCAGGAGTGGTGCGACATCTGCCGCATCTGCGCCTGCACCTCGCGCTCGTACGCGTCGTCCGCGGCGACGGCCGAGGGTTCGCACAGCGCCGCGATGTCCATGCGCCGGTCGCGCGGCGGGAGCAGTGCGCGCGCCATCGTCGCCTGCATGGACGTGCGTGCTCGGGGTTTGCTTGTGGTCTGCGCGTTCGCGTGTGCTCGCACGCCTGCTTGTTTGCTTGTTTGCTTGTTTGCTTGTTTGCTTGTTTGCTGCTGCTGGGACTTGCGCTGCGAAATCGCAATTGCGCGTGCGACTGGCTGACGCGCGCGTTCGCTCGAATTCCGATGAGGAACGCGACCTCTACTGTACGGATTGCGGGTTGAGCGTCAGACGATCACTCACTTGTTTGCTTGCTTGCTCTGGTCTTGGAGAAGACCGGCTGCGAAAGTTGTGGTTGTGTGGCCGATTGGGCGCACTCGCTCAGCAGCAAACGAGCGAGAAGCGCACACAACACACAAAGGCGCAGAAGGGAGAGAAGCATGGGCATGAGCGAGAGCGACCTGCTGCTGATGCTGATGCTGATGGGTGGGCGAGCGAGCAAAGTGTCGAAACAGATCCTCCTGTCCGACCTCCGTAATATTTCCAGCACTCGCATTTTATCGCTCGCCATACACAAACAAACAGCAAACCCGGGACAAGCGGACAACAGCGTGAGTGGGTTGTCATCGCGAGCGGACGGAAAGGATCCGAAATGAGCCACACATCCTCCGCGCATCGCACACTTCGAAGGTGATTGCAGCCATTCCAGCGATACGAACCACTTTTCGCCTCGTTTGCGTCTCGTCCATGCGCGGTGTCAAATGCAAGGAGCCCGTAAACTACGAGGCGGCGAGTGACGACTCTGGGGAGATAGATAACCGCAGCGTTTGCTGACGCAGTACTCGCAGCTCCACCAGCTCGTCGCACTTGCGTTCCGCATTTGCTCGCACTGGGTGCAGCCATGGACAGAGGATCCCTCGAGGTGGAATCAGCCAGCCAAGCGGACACGCGCCACCTGCGCTCCCGCTCCTTTCTCTCGCCGTGGCTCTGCTGCCTTCTTACATGCTCTCACCTGGTCGGGCGCTCGTGAGTCTATCTCTCCGTTTTGCCAGCTGATGCTACCAATCTGCTGCCCCCTCGTGTGCGCGGATGTCGTTTTCCCCCAGCCGCAAGTGACGATTCGCACGTGTTTGTGCTGTTTGTGCGCTCCGAGTGGATGGACCCTCAGCAGGAAGCGTGTTGCTCATGCGCTCGACATAGAGAGCGAGCGAGCGAGCGAGTTGTGTGTGGACGGAACAGCCTGGAACCTGAAGCAACTGGCTCTGGACAGCAAACAACACAAACAGGAGCGTCACTCGCTGAAACAATCAACTCGCCCGTGTTTCGGACCTGTGCGCGAGCAGGTTGAAGTTGCCGAGAGTTGGCGCTCGAGCCTGTCTGGTGCAACAGCTGAGCGCGCACTCTTGTGATGTTTTGGGCCGCGCTGCGCAAACTAGCAAGACAAAACAAGCACAAGCAGCACAACAAGCCAAAGGAACACGCAAAACAAGCAAGTGTGCTGGGTGACTTTTTCCAGTTGTTGAGATAGGTTGCTCCTCCCATGTGAGCGATGTGGCCACACGAGCCTGCTCGTCCTGGGACGCGTACCCCTTGCTGTATTATACATCCTTCATCTCACTGCTCCTGCGTTCCGCGGTGCTACGAAGCCTCGCGCCCTCAGCGCGAATCCGTGGTTCCTCTGCGACGCCAGGGACTGTGAGCGTGGTGTCGGAATGTCGTTGGCTCGCTCGCCTCCTCCCGTGCCTGCTAGTACGGAGCCTCGCGGCCACCAACGGCCGCCCTCCGCCTGACTTCCTCCTCGGCGTCCTCGTCCTCGTCCTCCTCGGCGCCGATCATGTGCTGCTGCTTGATGAGCGCGTGGCCCACGAGCTCAATCGCGTCCTGGATGCTCCCGAGCGCCTGTACGAACGCGACGATGAAGTCCACTTCGGTCTCGTAGCCGTGGATCTTACCGTCCGCACCAAAGTAGAACGTGTTGCCGACCGGGTAGTCGATCTCAAGCCCGATGAGCCGCTGGACGAGCGCTTCGTTCCAGAGCACGTGCGGGAACACTTTTTGGATCGTGAGCCGCGAGAAGCGCACGCGCAGCACGGCTTTCGCCGAAATCACGGGGCTCTCGCTGTCCGCGACCACCACGTCGAGCGTCTGCAGCACAAGCTGGAGCTTCGTGTGGTACATCGAGTAGCGCTCCCACTGCTCCAGCAGCAGCTGCACGCCGCGCGTGCCGCCGAAGAGCACGTTCGGCGAGACCATCGAGTTGAGGAAGCCCGCCTGCCGCGACGACCGCACGAGCGCGTCGCGCGGGATGCTGCTGCCGCCGCCACCGCTGCTGCTGCTGCTCGCTTCCAGCGCCGCCAGTACGGGCACGCCGAACTCGAAGAGTGAAAAGTACTCGCACACGACGCGCGCGAACGGCGCCGTGGCGTCCAGGCCGCGCGCCGACGAGTGCAGCAGTGTCTCGCACTGCGTGCGGTGGTACAGCGTCAGATCTTCCACTTCTTTCCGCAAGTCCTCGACGTAGTCGCCCAGCCCGTCCGTGTACTTCTTGCGCCGCGACCGGTACAGCTTGCCGCGCGCGCTGTTAGTCATGCGCGACGAGCGCTTCTTCGGGTTTGCAGATGCGCGCCGTGGTCGCGGCTGCTGTTCCTGTTCTTGGCGCTGTGATTGTCGCTGCTGATCTGCGAGATCTGGGGACGGCTGGCGCCGGGATTGCCGCGCCTGCTGCTCGTAGCCAGCGCTGGAGCTCGAGATGTCGATGATGTTATTGCTCAGGACGACGGGGGGATGCAGCACTGTCGCGGAAGCCACAGCCACCGGCGGCACGTATTGGCTGCTGCTGTCGTACCAGACGGGGGCGACGGGATGCGCGAACGCTGCCTGCTGCACCTGCCAGGTCTTCGGCGACGTGCCGTCGCTGAGCGCGTCCTCGTCGGGCGGGGAGCAGAGCGCGGTGATCTGCACGCGCGAGCCGCTGCTGAGCATTGTGCGCGTGGGGGAGGCGCTCGTGGAGCTCTTGGGCGACGTGCGCTCGGTGCTCCAAAGCTGCTTGTGTCCGGCAAAGCGGAGAAATCGCAGCCGCGCTGCGCACGTCTCTGTCACGCGGAGGGGTGGGGCAAACGCGTTCGGAATCCCGTCATCTTCTTCTGCCGAGAGTCGCAGCGGTTGGAAGAGCCGAAAAGGTGGGTTGCGGCCTCTCAGAAGTGATTTTCGTCCACGAGTCGTGGCGTCAGAGGCGGGATTGCATACTGAGTGGGCCGAAAGAGCCTCTTTCAGTCGATAGTCGTGGACACTGCATCGTCCGAGGGTATTAAATGTGCTCGGTAAAGAGAAACGGCCAGCTCGAAAGATATTGCTGTCTTTTAACGGATTCTTGCCAGGTGGCTGCGCTGCGTGAGACCAAAGCATTGTTTCCGCAGTGTTAAATGCAGACAGCTTTTCTCCGTCTGCGAGTGGAGCGCTCTCTTTGCTGACACCTCTGGGGATATGCGTCGAGAGAGAGAGAGAGAGAGAGA
>JAADWH010000346.1:0-26179 GCA_023335995.1 Globisporangium nagaii
ATGAGGTTCACGACTCCGTGCTGACGAAGCGTGCGGTGGACGCCAGGATGGACGCGCGGTCGGGCATCCGCACTGGAGCCGAGGGTCGCGATCGCTGCAGCAAGGAAGAGAATGGAGGCGCGGACGTTCATGACGGTCTTGGTGGTGGATCAAGCGGAGCTCCCGGGATGCTGGATAGAGACGTGGTCGAATGCCGAGTGAGAGCGGAGGTGTCCATCGCGAAGAGCTGGGCTGGGCTGAGCTGGGCTGGTCCAGAGCAGTCGCAAGCGCGTGCGCGTGCGCGTGGCGCTCTTCTCCGCTGGCGGGACCTCGGAGCTGAGCGGACCATGGCTGGGGAGATGGCACGCGCTTCCCACACTCCCACTCGGTGTCAGCAACCTGCGCACAAACGAGCCATCCTATCACACTCGTACCCTCGTGTCCACACGCTTCGTATCCGCGAGGCGAAGATTCTCAGATTTCGGCGGGGAGTGATGACGAAAAGCCGAACTCGGCGGTCGTAGCGCGTCGTGGCCAGCAGCTGTGGCGAGCTTGGAGATCGCGACTCACTCGCGACTCGCTCGCAAGAGCAAGCGCGTTCACCGAGGAGTTTTGGCAGCAGCAGCTCCGACAGCAGAGCAGCTGGGTGGAATCGGTCAAACTGAGAGTCACTCCAGGAGACTCGCTGTCGCAGACGAGATGTGAGGCTCCAACTGCCGCATCGCTGCAGTTCGTGCGGCAGTTGAGGTCGAGATTTTTAAAGCCACCGACACGACGGTTGATATATCGATTCGCCGAGAGCGAGCCAAACCGATGGAGGCTCTCGCGGCGTGCGAAGCAAGCCCGCAGAACTGAAAACACCCGTTGTCCACGATGCTGCTCTCTCCTCAACTTGTCCTCGTACGTGCCCAGCGAGCGGAGAGTCGATCTTTCTGGCGATCGCGGCTCTGACGCTCCTGTTTTTTGCCGCGGTGCGGCTGTTGTCGTAAGCAGCGCGGACCCCCAGCGATGACCCCGATGCGCCTGCAGCGCGGCTTTGCGCGCAACGCATTCCACGACAAGCAGAGCGTGAACGTGGTGCGAAGCCAGCCCTTCCGAAGCCAGCAGAAGGTGTGTGTTCTCTGTCTCTTCAGTATAGCTCACGGTTTGTGCAGACTGCCGCGTGACACGCCATATGCGTCTGCAGCGGTGTGCGATGTCGAGCAGCCTGAGTGTCGCTGCGATGAAAGAGTCGATGAAGACGGACCCGGTGCCGTGGTGGCTCTTCGGCTGCGCTGGGATGATCGCGACGACGCTCACGGTCGGCTCGGCCGCGAGACTCACGCGCGCAGGCGCCTCGACGCTCTACTGGAAGCCGCACGGCGTGTTCGCGCCGAGGAACGAGAGCGAGTGGCAGAAGGAGTTCGAGACCTACCGCGAGTTCTGCCACTTCCACCAGCGCAAGGAGATGGTGCTGTGCTTGTCGTAGTCCTCTGCGTTCTACGCTGTTGGTCTGGACTCATCTTGTGCACATCGCTGCTACTTGCTGCAGAGCTTGGACGATTTCAAGCGCAACTTCAAGTGGGAGTCTGCGCACAGCCTGCTTGGCGAAGGCACGGCGCTCGCGTTCCTCGGGCCATTGGTGTACTTTTACGCCAAGGAGAAGCTGCCGACGTCGATCCACGGCAAGCTGGCGGCGGTTCTCGGTCTCGGCGTGGTGCAAGCGTACGTCGGCCGCAAAATGGTGCGAGCGAACGTCGAGGAGCACCACCACGGCGAGAACGCGGGGTACTTGGCGACCTTTGGGCTCCCGACCCACGTGAGTACCTGCACACGATCCGTTCGCTTCGCGCTCGCTCGATTTGCTCATCCGCTTGCTCGTACGCGCTCTTTGTAGGCGGCGTTCTCGCTGGCGAACATGTCGCTGCTGCTCTGGGCGGGCTTCAGCCTGGTGTCTCCGACGGCTCGAGCGATCAGAGTGCGCGAGATGACGACCACGGCTGCGCTCAAGGACATCGGCGAAGTGCGCAAGTACATGCAGGCGGTGACAGCGCTCTTCCTCGGCACGACGATCGCCGGCGCTGCTGTGGCGGAGATCGACGCCGGCAAGGCGTTCAACACGTTCCCGAAGATGGGCAAGCACTGGGTCCCCGACGGCATGTTTGATCAGACGGTGAGCGGCTCGTGCCTTGAGCTGGTGTGGCGCATCTGGTGAGAATGCGTTGTAGCTGACCTCGTGCGATGAATGCGCAGCCGTGGTACCGCAACTTCTACGACAACGTGGCGCTCGTGCAGTTCGACCACCGCGTCCTCGCAGTCGGGACGCTCGCGGCGTACACTGCAGTGTACATGAAGGCGCGCAAGCCGAAAGTCTGGTCGAACCTCCCGGAAGAAGCCAGGACGGCGCTGAACTTGACGATGGCGGCGATCGGCGGCCAGGTACATCGTGTCTGTTGTGGTACACGCTGTGCTGGTGTTGTGCTCGAGCTGACTAGATAGTGCTGTGCGTGTAGGTGGCGTTCGGCGCGATAATGCTCGTGAACCACGTACCGACGACCATGGCGATGGCGCATGAGACCGGCGCGGCGCTGATCCTCTCGTCGTCGCTCTGGACGCTCTACACGCTGCGCTTCGCTCGCTCGGGCGGGCTCAATGCGGTCGTGAAGTCGGCGACCAAGGTGATGTAAGCAGAGAAAGCGTTGCGTATGTGATGGTTGCGAGTTGGAATCTGCGACGTGTGATGGTTGTCAAAAACTGTTTGCGTGTGTGATTGGCTGCAAGGAATCCATTTGTGTTTGAAAACAACCAATCCGGTCTCTCTCCATCGATATTGTGCGTATTTTTGCCCACTAAGACGAGTTTTGCAGCCTATTTTCCTCCAGTAACATCTCACTATGAGCATTTGAATGAGAAACTCAAAATATAAGTCCCCACTCGGACTTGTATTGGAGTCGCCTCGCCATACAAACGCCAAATGCAAACCGCCATTCTCCCCCTTCCCGCAATAAACAAACCAAACAGTCGCCATGAGCGTGACGCCGAGTCCGAGCACGAGCCGCACGCACCTGACAATCGCGGAGAAGAACGAGGTGCGGCGCTTCTACGCGTCGCAGGCCGAGCTGAGCACGAGCGAGCTGCTCGAGTGGGTGCGCGACAAGTTCGGCAAGTCCATCGGCCGCTCGACGCTCGGCAACATCGTGCGCGCGCCGATCGAGACGAGCTTCGACGAGCGTATGTCCAAGCGCCGGCAGTCGCTGTACCCGGAGGCCGACGCCGCGCTGCTCGCGTACGTCGAGGCGAACCGCGACGCGCTCGCGCTCACGGACGAGGTGCTCTGGACGCACGCCAAGCTCACGGCCGACGTGTCCATGTCGTGGATCCAGCGCTTCAAGAAGCGCCACGGACTCATGAAGAAGCCTCCGCAGGCTGGCGCTCCACAGTCGCAGCTGCAGCCGCAGCCGCAGGAGGGCGATGAGACCGACGAGAACGACGCGGAACGCGGCAGCACGCGCTCGGACGAGCTGACCGACGCACCCGGCGGTTCGAAGCAGCGCCAGGCGATCGACATCCAGACGAAGCAGCAGGTGATCGCGTGGATCACGAACGAGGGCGGCGGCGTGGCGTCCCGCGCGGCGCAGCACTTCCGCGCGCTCGGGTGGGACTTGGACCCGGGCGTGTACCGCCGCTGGTGGCGCCAGCGAGACGAGATCATGGCGTCGGACGCGAGCAAGAAGCGCGTCAAGGGCGGCGGCCGCAAGCGCCTCTCGGAGGTCTCGGAGCAGCAGCAGCAGCAGGTATGGCGGTGGTGGCTGTGGCTGTGGAGGAGGAATACAAGTCCTCTGTTGTTGCTCTGAATGCGAATGCGAGTTGCTAATCAATAGAGGTCCGGTATGCAATCCAGGCACCGCCGCCAGACATTCACGCAGGTGCAACGATGGCGCCAAACGTCGCAGCCACAAGCGCAAGCGCCAGCGCAGCACCAGCGACGCCAGCGCAGGGTGCGCAGCAACCGCAACCTGCGCAGCAGCAGCATGCGTCGCCGGCGCCGAGAGCAGCGCCAGTTGCGAATTCGACCATTCGCCCGCAAAAGCGCCAGCGCACGACCGCCAGCTCCACACACACCGCTGCTCCGAGAATGAACCAGTTCATCGACCACACGCTACTCAAGGTGCGCAGTAATGCAATGCTCGCTCGCTTGCTGGATCACACTCACTCAACAGCAATGCTATTGCTGCTCGCGCTTGGGATGTACAGGCGGATGCGCTGCCGAGCCAAGTGCGCGTGCTGTGCGAGGAGGCCGCCGAGCACGCGTTCTGCTCCGTGTGCGTGAACGCGTCGTACGCGGCCTTCGCGCGCGAGGTGCTGGACGAGATCGCGGTCGCCAAGCACCAGCAGCGCCGCGTGAAGGTGTGCTGCGTGGTCGGCTTCCCGCTCGGCGCCACAACGTCCGCCGTCAAGGCGTTCGAGGCGAGCGAGTGCCTCGACGCCGGCGCCGAGGAGATCGACATGGTGATCAACGTCGGCCGCCTCGTCGCGGGCGAGTTCGACTACGTGCTGCGCGACATCTGCGCGGTCGTGGCCGTGTGCAAAGCGCGCAAGGCTGTGAGCAAAGTGATCTTGGAAACGGCGCTGCTCACGCGCGAGCAGATCGAGAAAGCCAGCGAGCTCGCGATCGCCGCCGGCGCCGACTTCATCAAGACGTCCACGGGCTTCTCCACGCGCGGCGCGAGCGAGGAGGACGTGAAGATCATGGCGGCGATCGCCCAGCCGGCGGGCAAGCAGGTGAAGGCGAGCGGCGGCATCCGCTCCGCCGAGGACGCGCAGAAGATGGTGGCGCTCGGCGCCACGCGGCTCGGCACGAGCGCCGGCGTGAAGATCGTCCAGGGTGAGGCGAGCGACTCGGCGTACTGACGACCGGCGCTGTTGATGCGCTCGTCCAGGCGCTCGTGGCCAGCCAACTGCCCCGCGTTCTTCTTGTTTAGCCAGCGAATAGCACCAGTTTTGATTCACAGTTCATTATAATAAGCACACAGACCGCCTCGCTCGCTCACTTCTTGCTCTTCTGCTTCTGGAGCTGCTGCTGGAGCTGCAGCTGCTGCCAGTGCAGCTCCTGTTGGATCTGCCGCTGCTTGCGCTGCTGCTGGAACTGCTCCAGTTGCCGCAGCTGCAGTTGCTGGAGCTGGTGCTGGACCTGGTCCTGCTGGAGCTGCTGCTGTAGGTACTGCTGCTGTAGGAGCAACTGCTGCTGGAACGCCTGGAACGCCTGGGGCGACTGCTCGCGCTGCTCCGGGTCAGGCTGCGGTGGTGCTTGCGGCTCTTGCTGGGCCGCTTGTGCTCGCTCCTGGGGCTTTTCATGAGCTGCTTGCTGAAGCTCGTGAGCTTGCTGCTGGGGTTTCCCTTCACGATCTGGTGAAGGGAGTGGCTGCGCTTTCTGCACCGCCTGCTGCTCCTCCTCGTCACCTCGCTCGGCCGGCTCGTCGAGCGTCTCGTCCGACTGCAGCTGGAGCTGCACCTGCAGCTGCTGCTGGGACTCGAGTAGCTGCTCGAGCTGCTGCTGGAGCTGACCGCCGCGCCGGGACTCGTGCTGCTGCTGCTGGCGCTGCGCGAGCTGCTGAAGCTCCCGCTGGAGCTGCTGGTCGCGCACCTGCTTCTTGTGGATCGTCAGACGCCGCGAGAGTGACGAGCGACCCACCTGCAGCAGCGCGGCCACACGACTGATCTTGAACCCGCTCTGGTCGAGTGCATAGGCGGCCAGGAGCCGCTCGGTCGTGATCGTGCGCCAGCGTCTGGGCGGGTGCTCCATGGTTCTCGTTGCTGTCGCTGGGCTTGGCTTTTGGCTTGGCTTGCGACTGGTTCACTTGGGAAATGTATGCGAACTGGCTGCGCGGCGGGCGACGCACAGCGACACGCGGCGTTTGTTGGCATTCCAGCACGGACTGCGTAAACATCGAGAACAACGCCACGCAATCCGAGCAATGGGACCGCAATCATCCGCTCTGTATGCCTGCTCAAGCTGGTGACCAAAGTAAAGAGTATGCGAAACCGTAATCAGCGCGAAGCCTGCTCAACATGGCGAGCAGCATACACAGTCGGCTGCTGACCCACACTTTTCCTGTGAGCATTCCCCATTGTTCCCTGCCACGCACGAGATCACCCCCACGCAGAGCTCTGCGTGAAGCCACACGAAGCCACGCACAAGCAAGCATGTTCACGGGCATCATCGAAGAGATCGGCAACGTCGTGTCCATGGTGGAACGCGACGACCTGCTGCTCTGGGACGGCGAGCGCGGCCACGGATGGGAGCTGACGGTGCAGGCGCCGGTGATGGTGCAAGGCGCCTACTTGGGCTGCAGTATCGCGATCAACGGCACGTGCTTGACCGCGACCGCGATCGAGAGCGACCGCGTCGCGTTCGGCGTTGCGCCAGAGACGTGCGTGAACTAGTTGCCAGTCGATGTGACGTGTGTGTTGCGCATGGGGCTGACGCTGTTGTATTTTCAATGTTGTTTTGTCTGGTGCAGGTTGCGCCGCACGAACCTGGGGCAGCTCAAGAGCGGCGACAAGGTGAACGTGGAGCGCAGCATGGGCGTTGACGCGCGCAACAGCGGCCACTTCGTGCAGGGCCACGTCGATGGCACGGGCAAGATCCTCGAGTTCAAGCGCGAGAACGACTCGCTCTGGGTCAAGATCGGCACGCCGCCGTTGATCCTCAAGGACATCGTGCCCAAGGGCTACATCGCGATCGACGGCACCAGTCTCACCGTCTGCGAGGTGAGTCGCTTGTCTGTGGTGCAATGTGCTACGTCGTTGATTGCGCTTGTCTGACGCAATGTACTTCCGACTTGCGCAGGTGAACACGGTCGAGAACTGGTTCAACATCATGCTCATCTCGCACACGCAGAATCACATCATCCTGCCGCTCAAGAAAATCGGCGACGCCGTGAACCTCGAAGCGGACGTGCTCGGCAAGTACGCGTCGCGTTCCATGGCGGGCGTGCTGGCGCGCGTGGACGCGCTCGAGAGGCAGGTGTCGATCGCCCAGCGAGTAGCGGCCGGCGCGGCGACGCTCGCGACCGTTTTGCTCGCGGTCACGGCGCTCTCGAGTCGCGGCAAGCAGTAGGCGAGTGGATGGTGCTCAGCTCTCCCTGATACATTAGCCCTTGTATCGCTATGGATAATGGCAATACAAACCAGCGAGCATGATGTTGTGCGAGTTGTGTTCGTGTGTGTGTGTGGTTAGAATAGGTGGTGTGCTTGTTTGTTTCGTATTGCGAGGGGGGACTTTATCGGACGGGCTGACGCGCGGCGGCTGATACTAATGGAGCTCTCTCTCTCTCTCTCTCTCTCAGCTCGCGCTGCTTGGCGTCCTCGAGTTGCCAGACCGGGCTATCTACCTGGATGCTCTTCGCTTGCTGCGTGGCGCATGGGGCTATCACTGTCGTCGCCAGAAGCTCCGACCTCCGTCTTGAATGAACGCTCCATCACCTCTCTAGGACTCCATCTTCGGCTGGAAGACGCCGCCAGAGAGCAGCAGGTTGCGCGACGTGAAGTGCACGCGGTACATCGGCGTCTGCTTCGAGCGCAGTGTCTTCAACAGGAAGCGCGACGTCGGCAGATCCTGCATCGCGTTCGGACGCACAATGTGCACGGGCTTGATCAGGTTCGAGTTCTGGCGCGCGCCGCCTGCGCCTGGCGTGGTCACCGGGATCCGCGCGATGCCGGCCGTGCTCGTCGTGAACGCCGTGGTCGCAGACTTCTCCGTCAGCGCCTTCATGTCCCAGAGCCGCACGGTCGAGTCCATGCCGCTGCTCGCGAGGATCGCGCTCTCCTGGCTAAAGTCGAGCGACGTGACCATCGCCTTGTGGCCCACGAGCGTCTCGAGGCGCTTGCCCGCCTGCAGATCCCAAATGTTAATGTACTGGTCGTCGCCTGAGCTCGCGAGATACCGGCCGTTGCGCGAGAACGCGAGGCACTTGACGCCGTTGAAGTGGCCCGTGAAGATGCGGATGCACTTGCCGCTCTGCACGTCCCAGAGCCGCACGGTTTTATCGCTCGAGCCGGTCGCGATGTAGTTGTGGTTCGGGTGGAACTGCACGCAGTCGACGTCCGAGAGGTGGCCCGCGAAGATACGCAGCGGCGTGATGTGGTCCGTGCTCCACAGCCGCGCCGTGCGGTCCATCGAGCAGGACGCAAAGTAGTACCCGTAGGGACCGAACTTGACGTCCCACACCGGGTAGCTCGAGTGCGAGCGGTAGATCGCCAGGTTGCTCTTCGACGCGAGACTCCAGAGGCGCACGGTCGAGTCGGCCGAGCCCGTGAGCGCAAACCGGTTGTCGGGCGAGAAGCTCGCGCCGTACACTGCGCTCGAGTGGCCGCGCAGGATCGCTGTCTTCTCGTCTTCGTCAGTCTCGTCCACGCTACCGTGGTACACAGATCCCTTCGCAGTGCCGAGCGGCTGGTCGTCATTTCGCCACACGCGAAACGACGCGTCGTCGCAGGACGCGCCGACCATCGTGACGTCGTCGCTGAAGCACATGTTGTTGATGTGCACGGACGTGTTGAGGAATGTGAAGCAGAGCGCGGAAGGCAGACTGGATTTGCTCACAGAGGCGCGCGCGCGCAAGTCCTCGAGCTCGTGAATCTTCATCTCGGCTGGCTGGCGCAGCACCAGCTTCTCCATGATCTCGGCGTTGAATGCGCACCGGCGATCCGGGATTGGTCCCATCGCCTCCAGGTCGCTCTTCTTCTGGTCCGCTGCGTCCGCCGACAATTTCGCGCGCTTGAGCTTCCGCTGCGCTTCTGCGGACGCCGACGAGCCACTACCACCACCTGCACCTGCGCCACTCTTCTCGGCTGCTTTACCGCCGCTCTTGTCCCCTGCTTTCGCTCCAGTACCTGGCGCCGAGCCTCCTGTTCCTGCGTCGCCTGCCGACGAGCTCGATCCTTTCTTTTCCGAGTCTCCGCCGTTGTTCCCGCTCGCATCGCCCGCTGCACTTGCTCCGCCTGTACCTGAGCTCGCGCCGTTCGTACCGCCGCTGTTGTTGTTGCCACTATCATCATCGTCTTTCGATCCTGCTGCGCCGCTGCTCTCAGACTCGGGGTCCACGTGGAGCCTTCGCGCTTTCAGCACGCCCCAGCTCACTTTGATCGCGTGCAGGTCCTCGAGTGTGCTCCCGTCGCCACCCGCAGCGCGCACCATGTACTCTAAGTTGTACTCGCCACTCGTGAGCGGAATGCCGATCTCACTCTCGTTCGGTTTGTCCGAGGACGCGACGACCTGCGCCACCTGGTCGGACGTCTTGTACCCGCTCGAGCGCTCCTTGGCTTCTAAATTATTCACGACCGCGACGCTCGCGCTGCTCGTCGACATCGACTCGTCGAGCTCCTCGATCTGCATCCCCGGCTGGTTCGCTGTCACGATCAGGTTCACGCGCTCGTTCAGGATCGCGAGCAGCAGAAAGAGCTGCTCCTGGCTTAGGAACGTGTTGAGCAGCTCGAACGACAGCAGACTCATCTGGATATTGAACTTGCTGTGCAGCACTTGCTGCGCGTACTCGTTCGCGCGCAGGTGCTCGGGCGAGAACACCATGCTCAGGTGTCGGATCTCCTCGAGATGCAGCCGCGTGTGATCCTTCGCGTGGCGGTGCAGAAACGCCTTCGCGTGCTCCACGTAGCCTTTCGCCACGAGCTCCAGGAAGCAGTGCACGAACATCGGGTACGCTACGGCATGCAGCTCGTATTTGTACATGTCGAGCGAGTTGCAGATCCACTCCATGAGCTTCACGTACGCCTCTTCGTACGTGCGCGGGTTGCCGCCCGTCATCCCGTAGAAGAGCTGCACACCACACACACACACAACACCGCATCAGCGCAACATGCACACTCGCCAGAACCCAACCAGCTACGCAATCGTAACAGGCACTCGACGACTCACAATGTGGTTCGCTGCGCACGACTCGGTGTTGAGTCCGAGCTTCTGCGCGTACTGCTCGAGCGTCACGGTCGCGTCGTCGGCCGCGCTGTCCACGAGCATGCCGTCGTCGCTCGTGCCGAGGAACTTCCGCCGCTCGTCGCTGCTCGCGCGCGGTCGTGCGCGGCCGCCGCTCTCGACGCTCACGGGGCTCCCCGCGCTCGTCCCGTTGCTCTCCTGCTTCACGCCCGCTCGAGTCGGACTCTGCCCTGCAGACGGTGACACGTCCTCCATCTCCACGTCGCCGATCGCACCTGTAGTCGCGCTGCCTCTCACGCTGCCGCCGCCCGCGGAAGGCGCCACGTGGTACCCTCGCTTGCGCAGATACTGCACCATGAGCTCGTCCATGACGGTCTCGATCCCGCCGCCTCCTACGCCACTGCGAGTGTCCGCTGCCGCTGCCGCCGCGTCAGCGTCAGCAAAAGTGCTGTCGCTCCTGATTGCGCTGCCGGGCGTCCCATTCGCAGACTGGGCTTCGCTCCACGTGCGGGCTTTCGGCGTGCGCGGGTTCGGCGACGCGCGCGCTTTCGGCGTCGAGCCTGTTGCGACTCGGCCGCTGGCGCCGACCGCCGCCGGAGAGAGAGACGGCGCGGGAGACGAGCCCTTGGTCGTCGCCGCGGACGCGCCGGCGGAAGGGAGGTTCGGCATGTTCATGTGGCTCGAGAAAAGCGAAAGTGAGCGAGCGAGCGTCCTGTGAGCTCACCACTCGAGAAAAATAGGCGATTGTCCAGGAAAGCTCCAGGATTCAGCAACAGTCCAGAGAAACTCAAGGTGCAGAATTGACAGCCTAATGCGACGCCTAAAAAGGTAGAGCAATGCCATCCATTTTTACAGCATAATAGCAATAACAACGCTAGAATTGTTCATCCCATCCACTCCTTTTAATGTGGCTAATTGAGTATTGTGGTATTGGATGGGATTGAAACGGGAACCCAGACGCCTTATTCCATGTTCGTCTGACAGAAGTGATAACCGAAGGTCAGACACAGAGAAAATACGCTATAAGTGAGCTAATACTCGATGAAAAGGTCAAGTCTCTCCGATACTGTAACCTGGGTCTCGAAGCAAAGTGCAGCTGCGCACAGCAATGGCGAGAGATTCCAGCAGCAACTGTAGCATAGGCTACAAAAGTTGGTTTTCTCGAACCACAAGCGCAATGTTACGTATTCAGTGTCGATATATATATAGGCAATCACTTATACATATAACACCTCATCATATCTAGCCGCATCAAGGATACTTGACTTTGTTGCTAGATGCGGTTGTCTCGGCAAATCGGTTACTGCTTGAAAGACTGCCTGCCAAAGCGGACTGGCAAATGCAAACACGTCTCCTTATTCTGTAACTTGAGCATTGACGGACTAGTTGCCAATATGCGGGACTTGACAACGGGACAATAATAAACTCATCGTTTTGTTCTTGGATGGCCAAACAAACAAATGACTGGCGAAGACTGATGTAGCATGCTCTATAGTGCCTTGGGAGGCTCTCGTGAATGCTTGAGAATTGGTTATCCGATCATTCAGGGAGTAGCACAAGATGATACTGAAAGGATGAACATGCATTTTATTTGGCTTGTGGCCGGTCGTCGAGTGTGAGGTATTCGTGCTCGTCTGGTTTCATCCAGGTGTACTAATGTTTCACAAATCGATCCGTGACTCCAGAGATCTGTGCAATTCGATTCGATAGGATTCTAACTTGACTTGTAAGGCGGAGTAAAATAATGCTAGAAATCGATTCGTGTTAACAAAGACTAACTTAAAGACGCAATAAACGCTCTAATATATTATAATAATTCGTGTTCATTTATATGATGGTTTCTGTTATTAATTTTACTCAGCGAGGTGAGACTGTTGCCTTTTCAGTCTACTATATCAATGGCTTGCCCATTGTCGTATGTCGATCCTCAGGAAGTCTCTGCTATAGTCCATTTAATTCATTTCCTTCCTATATAATTGATATGAAACAATGGATCTTTCGATATTTCCGACAAAACACTGCTCAACATTTGCTGCCATTTTATGAATATGTTTTTGGTATCGATACAGAAATAAAAGCATGTGTCCAAACCATCTCGAGTCGCGCAATTGACTCATAAAGCAGTCAAAATTGTCGAAATAAGTCGCTCTTAACTGCTTTTTCTGATTTCGAATGCTGGCATTTGTTCGCCTCATCCATTAATTGGGTTGCAGTCGAGTGGATTCGCATGCAATCTTCCCACCGAGTTCAACTCTCCATTCCGCAAGTTCCCCCGAGACCACGAGACCGCGCACGAGACCGCGCACGAGACCACTCGCCCCGCACGCAACACCAGCAGCAGTCGATATGAGCAGCCCCAGCACGAAGGACGTCGCGGCGGCGCCGCTCGCAGCGTCGGGCTTCAAGGGCAGCTCGTCGGACCCGGCGACGCTGTTCGTCAAGACGACGCCAAACGTGTTCATGGTCGTCTTCCCCGTGCGCTGGCTCTGGCGCTGGTTCACGCGCCGCACGGGACTGCTCGTGCGCAAGTGGGACACGGACGCGCGCAAGAACCCGTTCGCAACGCTGGTGACGGACGGCATCGTGTACGGCGAAGGGCCGCGCTTCCGCTCGCGCGAGCATGCGATCTACTTCTCCGACATGTACGGCGGGCGTGTGCTCAAGTGCGACCTCGCGACGAAGCGCACCGAGGTGGTGTGCGAAGGCGTGGACCACCCGTCGGGGCTCGGCTGGCTGCCGGACGGCCGACTGGTGATCTCGAGCGGCACCGCGACGCGCCAGGTGCTCACGTTTGACTACGAGACGAAGCAGGTCGCGGTGTACGCGGACATCACGGACGTGTCCCGCGTGCAGGCGAACGACATGGTCGTGGACGCGAAGGGTCAGGTGTACGTGGGCAACTTCGGTTTCGACCACAACGACGCGCTCGCGTGCACGAGCACGACGCTCGTGCGCATCGACACGGAGCGCAGCGTGAGCGTGGAGGCGACTAAGATGCTGTTCCCGAACGGCAGCGTCATCACGCCGGACGGCAAGACGCTGATCGTGGCTGAGACGTTCGCCGCGGCGCTCACGGCGTTCGACATCGGCAAGGACGGCTCGCTGTCGAACCGGCGCGTGTGGGCGCTCGTGGGCGTCCCGCTTGACGGCATCTGCCTCGACGCCGAGGGCTTCGTGTGGGCGGCTGTACCGCAGGTGGGCATCTACCACACCGCGGGCGGCATCGTGCGCGTGAAGGAAGGCGGCGAGGTCGTCGACGTCGTCGGCTTTGGCCAGAACGGCATCACGAACTGCGTGTTCGCGTGCCAGCTCGGCACGGACGCCGAGGGCAAGCACCACTTGTACTTCCTCGAAGCCGAGAACAAGAACGAGAAGGCGGTGAAGAAGCTCTCGGTGGACAACCAGCGCAAGAACGGCGTGCTCAAGTCCATCGAGGTGCGTGTCGGCCCCGCGCGCTCGGGGCTCAGCGACGACTACAGCGGTGGCTACTGCTAAGCGGCGAGAAGCGAAGAGAGGTGCACGCCGCAGCCGCGTATCCTCTTGTGTGCGGTGGCTGTTTCTGTTCGAGCAGACAACAGCTTTGTGTAGCCATCGTGCAATGTGTCAGAAGTGATGAATAGTTTGTTTGGCATGTGACGTGGAGCTCCTCCTCGAAGCTGGCGGTGTACATCTCTGGCGTGTTCGCTCTTGGCAGGCGGACTCAGCGAGTAGCCTGGACATCAAGAGAGCAGCAGCAGCAGCAGCATGCGCTCAGCTCAGTCGACGAGTCGATGAGGTGACTCCCATGATGGCGCTTGGGTGTCGTCTGACAGACAGATCGAGTGGGCTGTCCATACCAAGAGCGGGCTCGGCTCGAGCTACTATCGCAGAGCTAGAAGACGCGCTGCGAATGCCACGAGCGGCTCGAACGCCAGCTCGACGAGCTCGGCTCGCTCCCTCCGCCCCACTCGCAGCGCGTTCCTCGTGTCTTCGCGAGACGAAGAAATACCGAATGCGCGTCTCCTCTCGCTGAAACGCTATTGCAAGCAGTGTGCACGCTTGTGCGCTTTGGCGGTGATGGATGTCTTTGGCCACGTCAGGCGTGTCACGGCCGTCAGCCCACGCGATTGAAGGGATCACACGAGAGTGGGACGCGCGCGCTTCCCTTTGCTCCATCTTCCAATCAGTCGAGCGGCGAGCGAGCGCGGCGCTTGGGCAAAGCGTCGCATATGCCGCGCACGCAGCATTGGCAGCGAGCGCGCGGCGACTGTCCGAGCGAGCGCTACGATCAACGCAACAGCGAGCGCTCTGCGCTGATGCCGAGCAGCCCACAGGTTGAAGCTGCGCGCTTTCCAACACGCACAATCGACCCGCCTGATCCGCTCCCGCGAAGACGAACACGCGCACAATCGGATCCGTAAAAAGCAGCCAGCGCAGGCTTCTCGACAATGCGTCCGACAGGTCGCTGCGACCAATCATCAGTATGCGCTGCGCCGAGTCAGTGCCTCCGAGCCGCTGACGCCAATCAATTGGCCACGCAGCCGTTTCTGCGCCGCGCCTCTCAGGAGAAGCCCCGTGAAGAAGCCGCACTTCAAGGTGCGACCGTGGACGAACGCGAGTGAGCGAGAGGCTCACTGGCTCGCGCTCGCTGCTCTTCTTTCCGCAAACGTCTGCCGCCGATCGGCGAAAAGCTGCGGCTGCTTAAGATGCGGGCGACCGCCGTCTGCTATGCAGCATGCGGGCCTGAGAAAGCCCGGCGAGCATACAGCAGTATGCAGCAGCGCGGCATGGAGTGATCACTCCTGCCATGCTGCCTCGTCATCTCCGCAGCGGTTTCTAATTTGCGCAGCCAGACCCCGAACCCGTCACAGGCTGTTCTGTACCAAAAGAAAAAGAGGCGGGCGGAGTGGTGGTCGTGCGTAAGCTACGCGAAAAGTAACGAGGAAGAAAACGCAGACTGAAAGTCGCTTACGCATTCGCTGGTATCCGCATGAAAAATACAGAGCGACCGTATATGACTGCAACGAAACCTGTACTTTTCGCTCGAAAGCCGGAAGACGGGAAGCTTCGCGCTGGTTGTGTGCGAGCTTGAGTTTGTGTGGGCAAAAAGCGAGCGAGCGACGGCGACGACCACGCCCTCATAACCCAAAAAGAACCACCCGAGCGACCACAGGTGAGCAGAACAGAGCGCGCTCTCGATCCGTCCGTCGCGCGTGCCCTACCAGCGTACTCAGCACCGCCGTGGTATACACCCTCCTCGCTCGTCCTCTCCCCCTTCACCACCACAGCAACACTCGACAGCAGAAGCGATGGCGTCGTATCCAGTGGCGGCGTCCGGCGCCGCGAGCATTTCGTCGCATGCGAACAGCTCTTCCGCCAGCAACGGCGTGAGCTCTAAACAGCAGCAGCAGCAACAACAACAACAACAGCAGCAGCAGAACTTCCTCTTCCAGCAGCAGCAGCAGTTCCTCTTCCAGCAGCAGCAGGCATTCCAACAGCAGCAGCAGCGCTCGGCATGCAGCGGCACGCAGCCGTCCGCTGTCGACTGCACCCAAGGCAGCGCCGACGGCCTCTACGGCATGAGCGCGCTCTGGCCCGGGTGTCGAGACTTCCTGCGCAACGTCGTGCTCGGCAGCGAGTGCCGCAGTCTGTTCAACCTCGAGCCGAACTCGATCTTCCTCAACCACAACGCGTACGGCACCGCCGTGAAAGCCGTGCTCCAGGCGCAGGCGCACTTCGTGAACCAGATGGAGCTCAATCCGGACCGCTTCGTGCGCCGCGAGGCGCCCGTGTTGCTGCGCCAGGCAGCGACAAAGCTCGCGACTTTCCTGCACGCCGAGCCGGAGGACGTCGTGTTTGTGACGAACGCGACCACGGGCATGAACGCCGTGCTGCAGTCGCTGGATCTCCAGGAAGGCGACGAAGTGCTGTGTCTCAACCTCACCTGTGCGTCTCTGTTGCGCTTCGTGTTCTCTCCCTCTCTCTCTCTCTCTTGTTGATGGCGTTGGCGCTCACTCACTCGGCTGTGTGATTGTGTGTGTTTACAGACCCCGCTGTGCTCAACACGCTGCGCCACTTATGTTACTGCACGCAAGAGTTCGTGGAGCTCAAGGTGGTGGACATCGTGCTCCCGCTCGCGAGCTACGACGAGCTGGTGGAGCAGGTAGCGGCCGCGATCACGCCGAACACGCGCCTGGCGGTGCTCGACCACATCGCCAGCACCACGGGCTTCGTGCTACCGCTCGAGAAGCTCATCCCGCTCTTCCACGCGCGCGGCATCCCCGTGCTGGTGGACGGCGCCAGCGCGCCTGGGCAGCTGAAGCTCGATCTGAACGCGCTCGGTGCGGATTTCTACGTCGGCACCGCGTACAAGTGGCTTTTCGGCTCCAAGTCCTGTTCCTTCCTGCACGTGACCAAGGCGTACCAGGTGCGTCCTTTGTTCTTTGTTGCGAGATCTGCTTCGACTGACAGGTTGGCTATCCATGTTGCTAACCGATGCTTCTGTGATGCTGCTGCTTCTTTCTTTCTTTCTTCGCATAGGGGACGGTGCGTCCAGTGGTGACGTCACTGGGCTACGGCCAGAGCTTCGTGGACGAGTTTTCGATCCAGGGCACGCGCGACGAGTCAAACTTCCTGACGATCGTCACGGCGCTGGACTTTTACGAGAGCGTGGGCCACGAGCGCGTGTTCGCGCACAACAAGGCGCTGATGGACTGGGCGTCGACTTTCCTGGCGACGCTCTGGCGCACGAACATCCTGCTGCCACCATGGCAGCGCGCGCCGTTCGTGAGCAACGTGCGACTGCCGGTGAAGTGGCCCGCGAACGCGGACGGCGTGCCGTACTCGAACGAAGACGCGCTGCCGCTCTGCGACGCGATCATGGACTTCCTCGCGGACCAGTTCCGCATCGTCGTGCGCGTCGTGCCATTCCAGAGCGAGTTCTACGTGCGCATCAGCGCGCAGATGTACAACGAGCGGCGGGACTTTGAGCAGCTCGGCGCCGCGATCCTCGAGCTCACGAAGAGCCCGTCGCTCGTGGACTACCTCTCGCAGCTAAGCTTATAGTTATAATATACATGTCGAGCACGCGCTGCGCTGCGCTGCACTGCAGCGAGAGGCTCTTTAGCATGCGTCGCGCACGCGACTTGCTGCGGCTGGAATGCACAAAGCGACCGCGTCTGCCGCCCCATGAACACGAGCAGCCTTCCGATTGTTCTCCATGCTGCCGTTTTTGATGTGGCTCTGTGTCTTTGCGTTTGCGGCGAAGCTGGAAATTTCTCACATCGCAGCTGCACCGAATCCGTCAGCTCACATATGCGATTACGCAGAGCTGCTGGCGGTACTTCGCTGGCGCTCACCTCTGCAAACCGATACGAAATGGTGCAGACATGCAACTGCAGAGGATGTTTCCGCCGAGCACAGAACGCGAAGCGAAGCGCTCGTCCCCCCTCCGCTCGCTCCTCATTCTCCGAAACACGCGACAAGCAGCAAGCAGATCTCTCCAGGCGCACAGCAGCAGCGATGACGGACGCGATCACGACGATGGAAGGCGCGATCCGCGCGGCGGGCCAGACGCTCGAGCACCTGTTCAACCCGAACCTGGAGCACGACAAGCGCATCCCGATCGACCTGCTGCACCAGGCGAAGGGCATCGCGTTCCTCACGGTGCTCAAGGCGGGCTTCATCTGGACGGGCAAGGTCGGCACGGGCGTGGTGATCGCCAAGCTCCCCGACGGCCGCTGGTCGGCACCGAGCGCCATCGGCACGTTCGGCATGGGCTTTGGCGCCGAGCTCGGCGGACAGATGATCGAGTTCATGATCATCCTGAACTCGGACATGGCGGTGAAGAGCTTCATGCAAAAAGGGCAGCTCTCTGCTGGCGCGAACATGGAGTTCGCCGCGGGACCGTACGGCCGCGCGGCCGGCGCGAACGCGAACTTCAGCGCCTCGGGCATCGCGCCGAACTACACGTACAGCCACAGTAAGGGGCTCTTCGGCGGCGTGGGGCTGCAGGGCTCGGCCATCGCGGCGCGCAACGACATCAACAAGAAGTTCTACGGCCGCGACATCACGCCGACCGAGATCCTGACCGGCGCCGTGGAGCAGCCTGCCGCGGCGTCGCAGCTCTACGACTCGATCAACCGTGTGATCAGCATCCCGCCGTCGGGCGGCAGCAACTTCCTGAAGAGCAAGTTCCTGTCGCCGTTCCTGGACCGCATGCCGACGCCCGCGGTCGGCCCGGACATCCAGATCGTGTACGACCGCGTGCTCGCGACGATCGACACGATCGCGGGCGATGACGGCGTTGAGGAGTTCAAGACGCGCTGCAAGGAGTACGGGCAGAACCGCAGCTCGGACGACCAGTTTGTGGCGTACCTGGCGAACAAGTTCACGCCGGACCAGATGATCCACTTGATTCCGGACATCATCAAGCTGCTGCAGGACCAGGACAAGCGAAAGCACCTCTGGGTACGTTTTGTTCCCTGCGGTTCTGTACGTCTCGATTGGTTCATGTGAGTCCTTTGCTGACGGTGGCTGTTGTATTTGTTTGCGCTCTTTCTTGCGCATGCTCACAGGACTTTTACCTGAAGCTCAAGGCGGACGCGAGTGAGAGCCGCCGCGCCTCGGTGGGCGACACCAAGCCGTCGCCGTCACTGTTCTAGGCGCACCGCTCGCGAACCGCCGGGAGCTCGTAGTGCAGAGCGCCGCACGCTCCGCGCGTCCAGCAGTTGGACCGAGCAGGACGGCGCGAGCCACAGCTTTACAGAACGTTTTTCTTTTTCCCGTTTTGAAAATGCAACCTGTGTTTTGTGAGTCTATTGTTGCAGCGTAGTGTCGAACCCCTTCCTCATCTAACGAGTGAGCTCATCGCGGACTGTCCGCGCTGTCGTACGCGAGGTGGCTGGCCGCAAACTTGCCGCTCTTGCTGTGGGACGCGAGCTTGTTGCTGCTGCGCTTCTTCTGGTAGAAGATGTCGAAGCCTGTGGCGTCCACACCGCCGCTGCCGCCGTCGTGCTCCTCGTCGTCATTCGAGAGCAGCCCCGTCGTGTCGACGCCAGACTCGTCGTCGTCCGAGGATGGCAGCGACGCGTAGAACCAGGCGGAGCAGAAGCGCTCCTTGTACGCTTCGAGGCTCTGCTTGTTCGTGCCGTAGGCAAGTGCGTTGAGCAGCGGCTGCAGCGGGTCACAGATGCACTCCATGACGCTCAGAAATTTGTCTGGCGCGTGGTTCGCGCTCAAGAGTTGCACGAGGCGGTTGATCACGCCCCAGATCGAGCACAGGAAGAAGATCACGAGGTAGACCGCGACCTTGCGTTTGAAGCGGTGCGCCATCGGGTCGTGCGCCAGGAACCGCACGATACGGTAATACAGCGCCGAGTTGAAGAGGAACACGGCGCCGATCGGCGCGTAGAAGAGCAGCAGCTGCTGCCACGCGCCGTCGCGCTGCCACTCGCTCGGATCTCGTCCGTCGACGGCTGTAGCTCCTGGCGTTGCGTGCACCGCGATCCAGCACCAGCGGCGGTCGGCGGGGCCGACGCCCAGGTGACCCGTGAGCTGCCGCAGCACCAGGTACATCAGCACGAGTCCCGGGAGTCCCCAGCCGATGGCGCGGTACATCCATAGATACTTCTCGGGGTACTCGTTCCTGGATACGCGCACAACAGCCGCTACGGTTGAGCACCCACCGCCGTGCAGTTCATATATGAAGAGCTACAGTGCGCACCGCTTGACGATGATCTGGTAGAGATGGAAGGCGAAGCACGCGGTCCAGAGGTACGACGCCAGGTAGAAGTACTGCAGCGTGAGCGCCTGCAGGTAGCACAGGCTCTCGACGCGCTTGTAGTGCTGCCCGATGCCGTTCACTACGATCGACCTGCCAGTATGCGATAGTACATCACCCCATGCGCTAAGTGACATGGAAACCATGAGCGCGACGCACGAGCACAAGCACTACAAGCGCACGCACATGGAGAAACCGAAAGCCGTGAGGAGTCCCGCGAGACCGAGCGACGCGACGATGCGTCTGCTGAGGTAGTTTGGTGCGCGGACGCTCTGCCACGTGAAGAAGATGAACGCGCAGCCGGCGAACGAGACGCTCGCGGACGCCACCACGAGCACCTGCTCCGCCACCAGCAGCGCCGACGCCGTCGCTGCCATCTCGTCGTCGTCACTCTCTTTTGGCTCAGGCTGTTCAGTTTATGACTTGACTCTTTTCTTCTTCTTTGTCGTCACGAAACCTCTTTACGACACTATAAACGGGTGGGAGGGCCTCTATATAGATGCTATTGCTCGACACCGTCAGTCAACTCTGGAAAACGCAACAGCGACGAAGCGAGCGAGCGAGCGATCGATGGGCTCCGCAGCGTCGCGATTGCTGCACCGCCTCGTCCGTCCCGCGCAGGAGAAAGCGCGGAGCTGCGGCGGAGCCACGGCACTCACGACCAGCGAGACCCCGGCGCCAGCTGCACCAGTACCAGCAACAGCAGCAGCAACAGCAGCAGCCATGCAGCCAGCGCAAACACCAGCACCCGCAGTCCAAAAGCGCCACATACAACAGCAGCAGCAGCTCAACAAAGCCGGGCTCCCGGTGCTCACGTCCGCCGTGGTCGTGTGCCGCAGCGTGCGCCAGCCGGTCGAAGCGCTGCCGCACGTCGTGGAGCGCGTGAGCGACTTCCTCGACTACGGGCTACCGCAGTACTGGACGCTGCCGCGTGCGTGCGAGCGCGACCACCTGTCGTTGCTGCATCGGCTGCACGCGCTCGAGTCGGCGGCGCTGGACCCGCACTACCGCGCGTCCCTGTTCAGCAAAGGGCTCGTGTTCGCGGCGGAGAACGGGAACCTCGAGATGGTTCAGTGGCTCCACGAGTACTGTCCCGACGGGTTCGCGTCGAGAGGCATGGAGAAAGCCGCGGCGCAGGGCAACATCGCGATCCTCGCATGGCTCGCGGCGAATCACGAGAACGTGATCTGGAGCCCCAAGTTCATGGACGCGGCGGCGGGCAACGGCCACCTCGAAGTGCTCAAATGGCTGCACGCGCACCCGAAGACCGCCGGCTGCACGGACGCGGCCATGGACAGCGCGGCGCTCAACGGCCACCTCGAGGTCGTGCAGTGGCTTGACGCGAACTATGCGGAGCGCTCGAGCGAGGCGTTCCGGTACGCGATCCACGGCGGACAGCTCGAGGTCGCCCAGTTCCTCTACGAGCATGAGTACCGTCTGGACGTGCCGGACGGGACGGACTACGCGGCGTACAGCGGCAACCTCGCGTGCATCCAGTGGCTGCACTCACTCGAGATCACGACGGCGACGACGAGCGCCATGGACCGCGCGGCGAGCGGCGGACACCTGCACACCGTCAAGTGGTTTTATGAGAACGTGCGCGAAGGCTGCACGACGGCGGCCATGGACAGCGCGGCGACGAACGGTCACCTGGACGTACTCCAGTGGCTGCATGCGAACACGAGCGAGGGCTGCACGCAAGACGCGATGGACTGCGCCGCGGCCGAGGGCCATTTCGAGATCCTCCAGTGGCTCCACGCGAACCGGAGCGAGGGCTGCAGTGCGAACGCGATGGACGACGCGGCAGGACGAGGACACTTCGAAATCGTGCAGTGGCTGCATGCGAATCGCAGCGAAGGATGCACAGAGGCGGCGATGGACGCGGCGGCGGGGAGCGGGCACCTCCACATTGTTCAATGGCTGCACGAGAACCGCTCGGAAGGATGCACAGAGGCGGCGATGGACTCGGGGGCGCGCGGCGGCCACCTGGAGACCCTCCAGTGGCTCCATGAGCACCGGAGCGAGGGCTGCACAACGGATGCGATGGATGGCGCGGCCGACGGCGGCCATCTCCACGTGCTCCAGTGGCTTCACGAGAACCGCACCGAGGGCTGCACAGCGGCCGCGATCAACAGCGCGTGCTCTCTCGAGATCGTGCAGTGGCTCCACGAGAACCGGAGCGAGGGCTGCACGACGGACGCGATGGACAACGCGGCGTTCTACGGCCACTTCGACGTGCTGCTCTTCCTGCATACACAGCGCAGCGAGGGCTGCACGGACCAGGCGGCCGAGTTCGCGGCGAACCACCGCGATCTGGAGATCCTTCAGTGGCTCTACGCGCACTACCCGGAGAAGGTGAACCTGCGCCGCATCCGCTCGCGGTTCGGCCAGTGCTCGTACATCGGCGCCGCGCTGGAGCGGATGGCGTGAAGAAGGTGTGTGTGTGTGAGAGAGAGAGAGTTTGCATTTCCACGTCCTGTTGCCGTGAAGAAGCCATACATATAATATACTACACACGCACGCGTGCACGGCGCACATGGTACCTGCGTGACGATCCGAGAGCTCACTGAGCATGAAGAGCTCCACTAGCAGTCGCGAAGCCGTGGTGGAAATTGTGGTGGAGTGGAGTTTGCTTTTATTGTACGAGTTCATCGAATATACACTGTATCTCTACACGCGCCAGACTGCTTTCACGGCGCGCGTTATGCCGCGGCGGCTGCCGGCGGGAAGCGCTGTCGCGGCGGCAGCACGGCCGCGAACTCGTGGTGGTGCTCCATCGCGTCCTTGTAGCCCGTGTCGAAGCGCAGCTGGTGGGTCGCGATGTCGACCGTGAGGTGGTACGACGTGAGTGAGTGGCCGCGCCAGGTCCACGGACGAATGAGCAGTCGCTGCACGCGGCTGGCTTTCGCTGTTCCTGCACCTGCTACTGCTGCTGCTGCAGTCTCGCTGGCTGCCGACAAGGCTTCGGTCGCAGCCAGGCTGCTCACGCCGGCGGTCAGCGACAGCGGCGCGATGACGTCGTGCGGCGCCGCGAGGTTCGGCAGCGCGCGGTAGATGTACGACGCGAGCGGCTTGTGCAGCGCGGCGGGCAACAGGTAGCTCGTGAGCGTCGTCATGCTCGCGCGCGCCGTGTCGACCGCCAGTTTCTTCAGGTGGTACGAGATGTCCGACAGCGTCGTGTACTCGCTGGACGGCAGGTTCACGCCTTTGAAGTTGCTCACGCAGCCGTCAATGTACTTCTGCCCGCGGTGCTCGATGTACGGCCGACCCGAGAGCGCGAACGGCACGAGCGCCGACGCCAAGATCGACTTCATGAGGTCCTCGAGGCTGCTCCACGAGTTGTGCGTCTCGCCCTCCATGGACGGGAACTTGGTCACGGCGATGTGCAGATGCTTCTCCTCCACGCGCTTGTACACGTCCGGGTCGTTCGCCCAGAGCTCCTGGATCGTCGCACCGACAATGTTCGCGTAGCGTCCGTAGCCGCTGTACCACGAGTAGTTGGCCGGGATCAGGCGCTGCTGGTTCGCGAGGATCACCTCCCACGCCGCGTGCACGCTCGTCTCGGCCGCCAGCAGCGTCGCAGCCCACGAGCCACCCGAACAGCCGGAGAAGTGGCAGTCCGACACGTCGAAGTGGTCCTGGATGTATGCGGCCACGCCCATTTGGTACGTGAACATGCCGCCTGAGCCGGAGAACGCGATCTCGATGTGCGACGGCGGCGCTGGGTCTGCTGCGGTTGCTGGCTCGAGCGTGGAGGTGACGAGCGGCTCGCTCTCGCTCGGGTCAGCGCGCATCGTCACTTCGAACGCGTCCATGGTGAGCTCGTCGTCTGAGTGCGAGCGCGGGAGATCGTGCGCGGCAGCGTGTGCATGAGAGCTCACGAGGAGGTCTTCGGCTTCAGCGCTGCGCATCGAGGGCGTCATGCTGGTGGCTGGTGATGTGATAGGGTGCGCTGGTGGGCAGGCGGGGTCTAGTTCGAGACTGAGCTCCCCACGCCATTAGCTTTGCGGCGCGTGCGTGCGTGTGCGCGCTCCGCCGCGAGGAAGCAGCAGAGACGCAGCGAGGAACGGACGAGCAGGCGACGCCATCTCGCGGCGAATGGCGAGTGGCTTTTCGCTCATCGCTGAGGCGCGAGTGATGCAATCTCGGAGAGCTCGCCACGAGAAAATCGCCATGCGAGCCCGCGAAATACGCTGTGTGCATCTGCGCCCTGCTTTGTGTGGAGAATATGGAGTGCGACAATTTCGCATCTACAGATTTGTATGGTCTTATGCGTGGCAGCTGAGAGGGTGTTCCTACTGACCATCACTCCTGTTCTGCAATTACATCACTGCGCTCGAAGAGCGACGACACGCAGATCTTGAAAAGCCACAGCCAGAAACAGCCGAAGACCGCGAAGACGAACAAGTCGGCAGGGGAAGCGCGGGGCAGGCGGCACAATCGCACGAGCCGCGCGCAAACCTGCCTGCACGCGTTATACGCGGCTGGCCGCATGGACGCGCACGTGAAATGCCAACTGCGCGCGTGGCAAAATGAGCAATCGGGTCGTCACAATGAGACAGAGGGATTCGTGCAGCAGGATGCGCTTGACGTGTCTGCTTGCTTGTTAGTTTGTCACCTCGTCTATCTGTAGCCATTGCCCTGCCTGCCTCAGCTCGCGGTGAGCCTGATAACTAGCGGCAGCTTGTTCACGTAGCAGCGCATCTCTTTTCCACACCACAATCATCGCCATTGACATTGAACGTGTCCGAAAAGCAGCAGCAAAAGAAAGAAACATGGTGATAAAATAATCGAGTTACAGACAGAGCTCCCGAGCTTGTTCGCTGGCGGCGCCTGGTGCTGGTTACATCGCCTTCGCCTTGAGCTCCGAGAACGCGCGGTTCGGGTCGTCACCGAGCGGGTCCTGCACCGCCTTGTGCGAGTGCCCGTGCGCCTTGGCGTCCTTCATCTTGTCCCACACGCCGAGCGCGCGCTTGCGGTCCGAGACGAGCCCCAACGCCGCGCAGATGTCGATCGTAAGCTTCGTCGGGTTGAACTGCTGCGTCACGCCGAACTCGGACGTGGCGTAGTCGTACGGGAACTTGTGGTGCCAGTTGTGCCAGCCCTCGCCGATGGCCCCGAGCGACACGAACCAGTTCTCGCGCGGCGGGATCGTCTCGTCGTACGGCGTGTAGCCGTAGAAGTGCGCCGCGCTGTTCACGAGCCACGTCGCGTGCAGCACGAGCGCGTAGCGCAGGAAGCCGAGTGTGAAGAGCGCGTCGAACCACGTCTCACCCGTAAGGTACATGCCCGCGAGCATCGGCGCGACGAAGCACATGAAGAGCTGGCCCCACGGGTTGAGCTTCTCCTGCAGCACGACGGTCCAGTCGGCCCAGAGGTCGTCGAAGTTGAGCTTGCCGCCGGCCTCGATCACCTTTGGGTCCTTCTTCACCATGAGCCAGCCCATGTGCGCGAAGAAGAAGCCGCGGCCCGAGTTGTGCGGGTCCGCCACCGTGTCCGAGTACTTGTGGTGCACGCGGTGGTCGCGCGTCCAGTGGAAGATCGTGCCCTGGTTCGCCAGCGAGTTGCAGAGCATGAGGAAGAAGCGCACGCTGCCATGCGCCTTGAACGACCGGTGCGACCACAGCCGGTGCGCACCCATAGTGATGCCGAGCCCCGAGAGGTAGTAAAACACGAGGAAGAGCGCGAGCGTCGGCCACTTGAGGCTGAAAATGCACTGCAGCCCCACGATCGCGCCGATGTGCACCACCGAGAGGTAGTAGATCATGAACCAGTTGGCTTCCTTGATGAGCTCGCCCCAGGTCGCCATCGTGGAGTCGAAGAGAAGTCCTGCGGGTGGGTGGCTTGTGTGTGGGTGAGAGAGAGAGAAGAGGAGGAGAAGGAGGAGGCTGCGGCTTGAGCTGGAGCAGGCGAATGCGCGAATGAGCCTCCGCTGCTGGTTTGACACTTCGCCCCGGCAAAGACGCTCTCGCCTCGCGGCTGCTTGTAGTTGCGAGGTGGTCCGCCCCGTCCGACCCCCGTTGTCATCGCCTCCTTCGTCATCGCGCATCACGGCTAACGGCGGTGACAACAGGCGGCGCCGCGCATGACATCAATCGCGTTTTGCCGTCATGCCTGCTTTTGGCTGCTGTCATCTCCTTGGTGGTTTTTCTGACTGGTGGCTTCAAGCGGGAGAAGGTCTGCCGACATTCCGTTTGACGGAGAGTTTGTATGCAAACCGACATGGCGGTAGAGAGTGGCGGCACGTGGCGAAAGCGCTTTCGGTGACGTTGTCGGTCGAATGGAAATGATGAAAGAAGTCGGCATCACAGAAACTCTGCTGGGCAGAAGCAATACAAAGTGCTTTATTAGCTCTCACGTTGGCAAAAACCCACCCAGTTTTGAGACGATTGCACCCCATGGGGTTACTACTTTAAAGAGGGAATTTTGCAACAGCAAATGTGTGCAAACAGAGGGCGCTGTAAACTACTTTATACCCGTAAACTACTTTACCACGCATTATGGCAGGATAG
>JAADWH010000347.1:0-26164 GCA_023335995.1 Globisporangium nagaii
CTCTCTCTCTCTCTCTCTCTCTCTCTCTCTCTCTCTCTCTCTTCCTCTCTCTTCCTCTCTCTTGTTTTTCGTTGTCTGATGCGCGCGTCTGTGGCTTGATGACAGGGCTTCGAGCAGAGCAAGAAGTTCTCGCAAGCGGTTGCGATTGCTGTGGACGAGAAAGAAGCGCTGAGCACGCGAATGGAGCATGCGATCAAGATGTGGCAGTGTCTGAACGCTGTCGACGCTACGATGGTCTCCAGGATCATCGAGGAGGAGCCGCTGTTGATGTTCAGGCTCGTGGACGCTCTGCTATCAACGGCATACTTCCCTCTGCAGCAGTTCTACTTCATGACGCTTGCCGGGCTGCTGTACTTGCTCAATCGCTCGCGTGCCGCGTCAGACGCAGCGTGTCTCAAGAGCTTTATCAGCTCGATCCAGCATTTCGACTCGAGCGTGTCCAAGCTGCTGCCGCTGTATGAGTCCGTCGATTGGGTACGTGGACGAGCTGGAACCGTGTGTTTGTATTTGAAAGGAATGCGCTTATCTAATCTTCTGTATGTCCACTAGAGCGACCCGCAGGTGGCCAGGAAGCACGTAAACGAGCTGAACAAGTGCACGCTGGTGTGCAAGACGTTCAGGGTCGTCAAGTGCTGGATCTCGGAAGACGGAATAGGCTCGCTGGTATGTCTTCTTTCATTCCCCTCATGCCATCGAGTGTGTGTTTAATGCGCGATTGTTTGCTTGCTGCGTCGACATCTTGTCTTTAGCAACGGGTCAAGATTGATCACTGGGCTGACATCGGCGGCAAGACGTTGTCGTTCTACCGAAAGACGGCTCGCGAGACGAATGTGATCAACATCCCAGCCAGTTGCATCGAGAAAATCGACCGCGACGAGCAAAACGGCTTGGTGTACATTTACACCAAAGGCAGCTTCAGAGCGGACGGCGCCTCCCTCTTTGTGCTCGAGCCCACCTCCGCGGTAAGCAGTCGGCTTTTTCTTCGTTTGCTCTGGTGCTGCAGTGCCATTTACGCTGCTTGTGCTGTCGAATCAGGATTTTTCTGGGCTGTCGGGTGCCATCGCGGACCTGTGTCTCCCGGAGACAACCAGCGAGTACGAGGTACGCACAGCTTGCACTTCCGATGGCAAAGTGAAGCAGCAGTACCATGCGGAAACAGAATGCTCACACTTTCCCATGTTGATGTGCTGTTCAGGAGCTGAAGCAACTGATCCCAGATCAGCTGCTGGATCGATCGATGCTGAGACAGGATCTCCGCCACCAGAGCAGCGAGCGAGTCCGTCAAAGCGAGCGTCACGCCGTCGTGTCTGACGACGAATGCCAAACCGACTGCCTTCAGGATCATCTGACAAGCGATCTTCTGCGCTTCCTGGAAGACACCATCGACGAAACCGGCATGCGAGTCCGAGAGGAGTCAAGCAGCTCCTACTCAAAGCTTCTGGATCGATTTAACGACGCAAGCGCGAAGCTGACAGTGGCGTTCTCGAACGTCAGCGGCTCTCACATATCGTGGAGCCACGAGCTCTCCAGTCGAGAATCCGGCGTCCAGGCGTCGTGCAATGCTCTGGAGCACCAGCGCTTTCTCAGCCTTCCCCATGTTGAGCACGAGGCCGAGAAGCTGCTGTTGGAGCTTCGCCGAGAATGCAGCACTCGCCACGATGACTCGCTGGGATACGCGAAAGAAAGTATATCAGCGGCTGCCGAAGCCGACTCGGCTGTCTTCCGGCTCGTTGTATCCGCCACGGTCTCCATCATGCTCGTCCCGTGGCTGCTCTTTGTCGGGCTCCATCTGCTCAGCGTGCTTGCGGCGATGCCAGGCTGGCGTTTGTCTGCTTGATTCCGCGACGTAGTGATTAATGCACTCAGCCATCGCGGCGACTGTCAGCAGAAGTGCTCCGTTTGCGTGTGCGTGTGAAGGATCAGTCTTTTTCCTCCTCTTTTTCAGTGTGTGTCTGTTCGCCTACGTGACCTTTCGTCGGAGTCTGCTGTGTCCATTGCAGCAGTTGTATCTCCCGACATCAGCAGCAGCAGCAGCAGCAGCAGCAGCAGCAGCAGCAGCGACGATGGCGGGACGCGCGATCGACTTGCGCGGCTTGGAGGAGGAGCTCAAGAAGCTCGGCATCACGATCGTGTCCGGGAGCCAAGACACCGTCATCTCCATCAAGATCCGCGGTCTCGCAGGGAAGGCACTCGTCCGAGGGCTGCGCTTGGCCGACCAGCTGCTCCAGGAGAAAGTGAAGAGCGTGATCAAGGCTTGCGCGGATGCAACCACGAAGACGTTCACGGACCCGACGTTCGGTCCGTCGTCGAGTGATCGCGGTGGTGCTGCTGCGATATGCAAGTCCGGCCAAGTCATTCCTTCGAAAGGGGGCTCGCAGCACCAGGTCAAGGTGCTCGGATTGCTGAAAAGCGAAAAGATTCGCTGGGAGCGTCCAGCATACGCTCTCGACGACGAGGACGACGGGTGCGTTGGGATGCACGGCAGCCAGAAGCCATGCCAGCTGATTGGCGATCTGGTTCTAACGATGCTCGTGTCTGCGCTCTTCAGGGACGAGCAAGGCAACCAGGAGGAAGACGAACGCGCCAGCGCGTTTCGTGCAGCCGCTTCTGCTGATCGGGTGTTCTCAAGGCAGGCACAGCTCTTCGCGGACGACGTGTGCTCCGGCGATGTGATCCAAGGAAACCTCGGCGACTGCTGGTTCCTCAGTAAGGATATTCATGCTCCGGTGTCTGCCTCTCGCAGACCAACTTTTGACGCGGATGGTGATGTAATTCTTCGGATGGCAGGTGCTCTGAGCGTTGTCGCGACGCGCTCGGATCTGCTACACCAGACGTTTTGGAGAGGCGACAAGTACAAGGCGAACGGACTGTTCGTCTGCCGATTCATGAAGGTATGTTGAGCGAGCGCCGTCTGTGCATCCCGAGCAAGCACTTGATCAGCAGCTGATGTGCATGCTTGTCGACAGAACTTCACCTGGAACTATGTCATCATCGACGATCGGTTGCCAGTGTTCGGCTTTTCGAAAACGAAGCCCGGCAAGCCGTACTTTGCGCGCTGCCGAGATCCAAACGAGCTCTGGTACGCTCGCTGTTTGTGGGGAAAACGCGTGTCATCGATCCTGAACCGCGACTGACCTGTTGCTGCGCAGGGTTGCGCTGCTCGAGAAGGCGTACGCGAAGCTTCACGGCAGCTACGAAGCGCTCATCGGAGGCTTCGTGGATGTCGCCTTGAACGACCTCACGGGGATGTGCTCGGAGCAGGTAATCTTGAAAGAAGGGTACCCTGGGTTTGGAGAGAACCCGTTCAATCCAGCAAAGCCAGGGCAGCAGAAAGGGGACTCATTCTGGCAGAAGCTGCTCAAGTACAAGGAGTCGGGCACGCTGATGGGCTGCTCCATCCAGCCTCCGCCCACGGGAGACAAGAACGTCGCTGCGGAGTCGAGTGCTGGCAACGGACTGTACTTCAAGCACGCGTACGCCTTGGTCGACGCTGCAAAAATCAAGACAGTCAAGCTGGGGTATGTCAACCTCGTGAAGCTGCGCAACCCGTGGGGCATGGGAGAATGGGTACGGCATACGACACCTTCGCGTGCTCGCTCGACGTACATCTGAACTCTGGCTGCTACAACTCACGCATTTTCTGACGATGTGCGCATTTCCATGCGAACACACAGACTGGTCCGTGGTCCGACACCAGCGACGAGCGACTCGAAAACCAGGACATCATCGAGCAGTTCTTCAAGATTCTCAAGCGCAAAGTCGGCGGCAACGCCAACAAGCGGTTTTTCCTCAGCGTCAACAAGAAAGGCGAGATGAAAGTCGACGAGATCGCCACGGAAGAAGTCGTGGAGCTGAACGCAAACGATGGAACCTTCTTCATGTCGTACGAGGCGTGGATGCAGTACTTTACCCACTTTTTCGCAGGCATCGGTGCGTTGAGCTCTCTCTCTCTCACACACTTGTTTCCAATCCATGGCGTTTGAGGTGCACTAACGAGTGCTCTGAGTGCCGCGAATGCAGACTTCCCAGACGAATGGCACGGAAAGCGCGTCGAAGGCTGCTGGAACGAAAGCAACTGTGGCGGCAACACAACCAGGAGCACGTGGATAAACAATCCGCACTTCGAGCTCCAGTTGGAAAAGCGCTGCCACCTGTTCATTTCTCTGAGCCAAGAGGATCCGCGAGGGAAAGAGAACCTGAAGATCATCCCGATCGGGTTCCACATCTGCTCACTGACTCAGGCGGGGGATGCATCCAGCAAGTTTGAGATCAAGGAGCCTTCGGGGAAAGCGGCCGTCTATTACCGGCTGTACAAGGAGAAAGAGCAGATGGAGTTCCAGAAAGGCATTCGACCGGAGACGCTACCTCCTGCGATCATACCGGGATCCGTCATTGCTGGCACGGACGATGACGGCACTCTGCAGCCAGCATACACGTTCAAGCAAGCTGTATCGGTACGAACTCGCAAAGCACTGCCAGCATTTGTATCAGCATTCGTGTCGCGATTTCCGAGCTAACATCCGTTTAGGCTGACGTGACTATGGAGCCAGGACGATATTGCATCATCCCCAGCATGTACATGAGAACGGTGCGCCATCAACGCACGCCGCAAGCTCGCTGATTCAATACTAGGACACGAACTCACGGCTCTGTATTGCTTGCATCACAGGACAAGGACACTGGCAAGACCAACGTCGGCAGCTTCTGGATCTCCGTGTACTCCGACATCTCAGCCTTCAGTCTCGAAGGAGGAGAGAAAATCGTCGAAGAAGAGGAAGGCGACGAGGATCCGAGCAGCAACAACGCGCCGTTCGCTGCTGCAAGGAACTCTCCAGCGAACAGTCCGAGCAAGAACTCCGGCTCCGCGCTTGTATCCGACAGCGTGACAACGATGGAGAAGCGCCGGAAGTTCGAGAACGCGAAGGAAGAGCTGCTGAGTCAAGCCAAGCTAAAGAACATTGGACTGCGGGTCGTGAAAATGGAGTTCGCCAAGTCGACGATGCTCAAGAAAGCCGACTGCCGCCGCAAGCTCATAGCCCTGGGGTTCAAGAACGACGAGCTTAGCGATGAGAAATTCAACGTTCTCTTCAGCGGCTTGGACTCTGCGAACAACGGAAACATCTACACTGACGAAATTATTCGCCTGTTCGAGCGAGAGATCGAGGAAGACCAGATGGCGTGCGAGATCCCAGACATCGAGGACGACGATGTTCCCGAAAAACTTCATCAAGATGGCATTTTGGAGATCAGCGTGAGCGCGGCGAAGGATCTGGTGACGCACTCGAGGCACCAAAGCAGTGCGCTCCGGCGGATGCAGCGGAAAGTGCATTTCCCACCAACGGGGTTCAGTGCAAGCGAAGCATCTCGGCGTCGGAGGATTGTGAAGGAGATATGCGAGCAGAACAGCACGCTCGCAGCGCAAATCCTGCCGTTTCTGCGCCGCTCTGGCTTCCTTGCTCCAGAAGATGTGGTCGTAATGAGGAACCGCGCATCACAAGCACTGCTACGCGAGTCCAAGTTCCAATACCAGCACTCTCCGTCCCCCATCGAGGCGTTTTACGAGCTGCTCGAGAAAATGAGCGCTGGCAGCAGCGGGGGTGTCCGAGATGGAGCACAGATGGGTGTCCAGCTCGACCGAGATAGCCGATCTCCATATCCAGACAAAGCGAAGGTGCTCCGAGGATCTTTTTCCAGCAGCGTCGGGCTCGTTGACAAGATGAGCTTGACCGCTTCGGTCTCTGATCTGCACAAGTCTGATCGCATGCGAACGCTCGAGGAGAAGCGACGTGGCCGGCTAGCGAACTTGCAACGACAGAAACAGCTCGCCCTTGGTGATAAGCAGAAGACGTCGGCTCTCCCGAGACTCATCGGCGGCCGTAAAAGTGGCTCGACACACGTGAGCTGCATCGACTGCGGCACGCGCATTTTTGTCGGAGCAAGACGAGCCCAGAACGAGGGATCCGAGGGCTCGACGCCTACGTACACGTGCACGGGCTCGAACTGCACGAACTCGTTTTGCAGAGCGTGCTGGCTGCTGCTTCCCGAAAAGAAGACATTCTGTGAAGACTGTTTCCAGCACGAGCTGATTCCGCTCGAGTCCTTCGGCGAGCAGCTGCGAGCGATCATGATCGAGAAGCTGGGATCTTCGACTGAGCAGCGAGCGCTCCTGGACGAGATCTTCCGATCGTTCGACACCGACAACTCCGGAGCGCTGAGTCCAGACGAGTTTGGGCGTGCACTGGACAAGCTCGGCATCCAGCCGCCGCTGACGGATGACCAAAAGTCGTACCTGTTGGCGCAGTTCGACACAAACAAGGATGGCGAGATCAGCCAGAGTGAGTTCAAGGACTGGATCTTGAAGGATCAAGTGTGGAGCCCGTCGAAAAGCAGCCAGCTCCTCCAGGGCGCCAGCAACTCGTTCAGTTCGTCGAGCTCGACTGGAGATGCCAAAGTGACAGGCGACGTCTTGAGCTCAGTGATTACCCCGGTGGTTGACGAGCTCATCAGCGCTGCGTTCGATGCGTACATGTTCAGCGCTTCGACGCATCACTGGCTGCGCACTCGCAACTCCTCTAAGCCAAACACTTTGCGCGTGTTTCACGACGCAACGGATGCGAAAGGAAGCCACGCCGCCAGCGAAAGCGGCACGATCGTCTTCATGCGGATCCTGAACCTGGCGATGTCCGATACGTTGGACGGTGGAGGCAGCTACAGTCCTACCGTGGCTGCAAAGGTGTTCGAGTACTTCGACTCCGACAAAAGCGGCAGGATCGATCGAGACGAATTTTCGACTTTTGTCGAGGCGCTGGGACTGCATCTCGACAAGACCGACGCGCGGCTGCTGATGTGTCGAATGGAGTCTGCTGCTGCCGACGGATCCATCGGATTCGCGAATTTCATGGCGTACGTCGAGTCCATCATGGTGAAGAGCGGGAAAAGCTCGTCGTCGACATCCGTGTCACCCGCCGTGGCTTCTCTTGTGGATGTGATCGTCCAAATGGATGCGCAAGTGGCGACAGACTCGCAGAAGCGCGAGAGCTTGTGCAACATTTTGCAGCAGCTGCAGTGGAACACCAGGAAGACTGACGCAGTGGGGAGCTGCAAGCAGATCCGGGACGCGATCGGGTTGAACTTGCAAGTTGAGCAGCTCCAGCGTTTGGCGAACGCTGTCTTCTTCCGGGAGCTGCAGCCGGGACTGACCAATCAAGTGGTGTCGTCCGACGCGCTGGAGCGCAATGACGATAGCCTGCTGGAGCTGAAAAGCAGCGGGGATGCCCTCAAGTGCATCCTCTTTTCCGTCCGATCGACAGTCATAGCGCAGCTGAAGGCGTTCAGCCTGTCACTGCTTTGCGATAACATCAGCTTGTTCTTGGAGCAGCAAAGCGGAGCCACGAGTATCGAGAGCGTCTGGAAGATCGTCTTTGGGCTGGAGTGCTCTGAGACGATCGATCAGCGCGACTTCTTGGACGCGCTGCTTCGCGTCGGCTTCTCTGCTCCGCTCGATGGCTCGGGGAACGAGGCGAGTCCACTGCTTCGCCGCTTGTCAACAAAGCTGCAGGTAGCTCTTGCACTGGACGCGTTGCGATCGAAGACGGCAAGAGCCCAGGCAAACGACATCTGGAGCGGGTGTGTGACGTTCAGCTTGTTTACCATCTTGATGAGATACACCAAGATCCAGCAGATCGAGGCGAGCTTCGACCAAGCCCTCTTCAACTTCCTGCGACTCTGCCAAGGACACCAAAACTACCTCGTGACGGTGGCGCTGGACAAAAAGGACTTGATCGTGCGCGTTCGCGAGCCGATTTTCAAGTTCCAGATGGACTTTGTCCTCGACGAAGACGAGTACGCGCGCGCGAATCTTTTGAGCCACCTTCCGCTAGCGGACAACCTTCTCCACCACGACACTGAAGGGACGCGCGAGCAGCAGTTCTCGAGAAAACCCAGTGCTCTCGTGACAGCGGCTTGCTTCCCTGAAGTGAATGAGGCGATGCTCGGGCTGCTTTCGCGCCTTCGAACCGCAGCGAACGCGAACACGACCACGAACGACCACCAGGGCATGATCCCGTTCTTGAAACTCGTGGAGAGTGATGGTTTTGTCGCCACGCTGCGGGGGCTGCTGGTTCAGGCAAACCTGCCGTTCTTCTGGTCCGTGTCGGCTAAACTGCTCGAGTTCTCGATCGACGGAGACTACTTGAAGCAGCTGAGGCGACCTAGTTTCCAGCATGTCGTCGCGGAAGCGCTTTCGAGAAAGTCGTCGTCGTCGCGCGCGCTCGTGTCGTTGCTCAAGCACACCAGCTCCTCGCTCCAAGTTCGCTACGAGGTCGTAGGGAAGAATGCTGCATTCCTCAGCTCGTGGGAAGACTTCCAGTCTGTGCTCACGGGCCATCAAGACACATACGCGGTTCTCGAGATCTGTCCACAAGGAGACGTCTTTACGACAGACATCGATCACATGGGGACGAGCGGAGCAGCGAAGTGGGATTTCAAGAAAAGGATCACCCTCAAAGAGCCCGACTCCTGCGATCTGCGAATCGACCGACCTGTGGTGTACACGGATACCGTCAAAGTGTCTGCAGTTCCTGGTGGCCAGTCCTCGAAACAGATCTCGTTCGTGGTGGACGAGAACAAAGAGAACGGCCACTTCGTGGTCGTGAGCGTTCGGAAGGCTCAGCCGTCTGGCCGGAGTGAGAAGCCGAGACTCTACTGCACTGCGTACGACCCGTTTACATCGTGCGAGTACTCGGTGGAGGGCTACCCAGAGAACTGGGCTGTCGATTTCTTCGTGAGCAGCAGCAACCGCAACTTCGAGAAAGAGTGGCTCGATCTGCTCAAGCGGATGCGACTCGGAGCCACGCTGACGCCGAAAGTGACCGTGAAAGTGTTCAACAAGCAGACCAAGACCGAGAAGCTCATTGGCGAGTGCGAGATCTCCATCGGGTCAGCGATCGCGCACGAAGGGTACATTTTCGACGATTGGTTCGCGCTGCAGCACCCGCTGGACAGCTTGAAGACGACTGGGTTCATAAACCTGGCGTTCCGCTTCGATGCCCAGAAGGCAAGCGAAATCACGGTCGCGATGATCGAAGAGGATGAAAGAGCGACGAGAAGGCGGAGCAGTTTCGTTCCAGTGGAAATGAGCAGCATCGCAAAAGAGGACGAGGGCAGACCTGAGAGATTGACTTCTGTGTCAGATGACAATGCCAAACCCGAGATGGAGAGTCGGCTCCGAGAGCTGCAGCAGTCTCTGAACTCGACAGAGAGCGCGAAGCGAGACGCAGTCGAACAAGTCCGCGCTTTGCGGTCGCAATTGCAGCAGGTTTCGATGTCTTCCAGCTCTGTGGCAGAGGGAGAAGTCGCGAAGTGGAAGAAGAAGCTGGACCAAGCTCTTCGAGAGCAGAGCGTGCAGCAGGAAGAGCACGAGCGGAGGTGAGTGGTTTGGTCCGCGCTTTGAAACGTGCTTTGTGAGCTTGTGGCGACGAGTCTAACTCTTGGAGCATGTCCTGCATCCAGAGTGGCTGCGCTTCAGACAGAGCTGAAACGAGTAGAAGGAAATGCGCAGCGGGAGCGCGAGTCATCGAGACCACCGCCGACAGTCGTCTCGAACCTGAAGCAAGCGTCGCTCGGTGTCAACGCCTCCGCGCACGATATTTTGTCCGCGATGAAGGACATCCTGGGGAATCGTTGCCCAGAGCGGCCGTACAACGGACTGAAGAAAGCGCTCGCTGCTGTGGCAGAAGTGCCCGGAAAGGTATCAAGTCGGTGTCCTTGTGTCCCGGGTCTTCTTGATGCCGTGTGCTCACACCTCGTGCTATCTGTCCAGGTTGCGTTTGCTGCGTTCGACGACGTCTTGAGCGACTTTGGTCTGAGTCTGTCAGCGGACCATCGAAAGACGGTGTCGAGCATTTTGGATCCTGAAATGCGAGGCCGCGTCAGCATCGAAGGTAGGTGCCGCAACCTGTATCGCACCGCTACAGCTACCGAGTGTTGTGTGCTTACGATCGCATGGACTTTTTTGGACGGTGGTAGATTTCTTCATCAAGCTCTGCGGCGATGCGGAAGCGTACACCAGCATTGCTCAGGTGAGAGCGCGGCAGCAAGAGTACCCGCTTCCAGTGATACCGACACCGCCGCAATCCGAAGCGGGATCTCCAGAGCGACAGATCCAGGTGAGCGAGATGGCAGCAGATGACGCCACAGCGCTTTTGCTCGCATCCTGACAGTCGCGAGCTTTTGTTTGCTTCAGGAACCGCCTTCCGATCTCCCAGCCGCTCTCTCGAGCACTTCGATGCCAGCACCGTCGCGTCCCACGAAGATGACGCTGAAGCAAATGACCAAGTTCCTGCTCTTGAACCTCCCTGACGGCTGGGAAGTTCGCTTCACAGAGAAGGGCAAGCCGTACTTCTGCAACCACTCGGATCGGTGCGCGCCATCGTCCGTTGCCCTCACATTGTATCGTTACTGGAGTACTCATCTCGCTGCTTGCATCTCCGATCGTTCAGGTCAACTCAGTGGAAACACCCAAAGTCAGAGATCGAGGCGATCTTCAAGGAGTGGCTACACGACAACCCGAACGTCAGCTTCACGTCCGCGGGCTCCAGCAGCCGTCGCCACGAGCGTTGATGCCACCTCTGTTGATAATTGGGGTAACTGTACGCTAGGCATTCGATGCTTGAAAGGTGATGTTGCTTCAGGTGTCGAGATCGCTCACTCTGAGGCGTGGAGCACTTTTCCTCGATCCGAGCGCCGAGCGGAGAGTAGACTAAGTGCGCGTCAGTGCGAGCGAAAGAGAGGACTTGATCTGCAGGCTCTGTTCTGAGTGCACGTCTCGAGACACAGGATTCTCATCCAGTGATTTATCGTCCACGCTTTACACATCAATAGAGGTGCTGCACAACGAGCCACATCGAGACGATTTCACATACCTGCATTACAACAAACACTCACCTCCTGGCAACCGTTTTGCTCAAGATCAAGAGCGACGCATCACCCATGCATCTAACTGCTTACCACTCACCCCAGTCGTCGCGAGGAACATCAGAGGCGTCGTCTGAGACGGAAGCGCTCGCGTCCCAATGTTCGCTTCCGCCGCCGCCCCCGGCAGCGTGGAGGTTGTCGATCGAGTTGGACACGGCGTCAGTGTCGCTGAAGACGTCGCCCAGCACTGGCACCGGGTCGCTCCAGATCACGTCCGGCTCTGCCTCGGAGTCCGTCATCTCCGTGTTCCCGGCTCGAAGAACCGCGATCTCGGTGCGCAGCAAATCGATCTCTTTTTGAGACACTGACGACGCGGCTTCGTACCCAGAGTCGTACGAGCGCTCAAACGCATTCTGGAGCGCGTGCAGCTCGGCTTCGAGCTCGGATCTGCCCGCTGCAACTCCTCTTCGGAACGCTTCCTCTTCCACCAAAGCAAGCTTAGCGCTTGATTCACTGAGCTGCTGCGTCAACTTGTCAACCTCGACGCGGCTCTTCGCTTCGGTTTCTGCTATCCCCTTCGCAAACGCGACACCAGCCTCTGCCGTCAGGATATCTCGCTGCTTCTCCAGCTCAGCGATCTTGGCAAGCAGTGCCTGTGTGTCTGCGCCGACGGCACCGAGAGCGCCGAGCTGCTGCTGGGTGCCCTTGAACGCCTGGAACTCGGCTTCGACGATCTCTTTCGCCTTCTTCATCTTCAGCGCTCGAATGCGCCAGAGCTCGATCTCTTTCTTGACTTCCTCGGACACTGCCGCTGATTCGCTGTCACCACCCGAGTGGCTCGCGGCGTTCTGCGCCACGAGCTTCCTGGCACTCTCCAGCTGCGCAGAAAGCGTCGCGATCTCTTCGTCTTTCGAGATCAAGAGCGTCTCGACGGCGATTTTCTCGGCAGATACGGTTGCCAGAGTCTGCGTCTTCAGCGACAGCGCCTCCTTCAGCTGCAGCACACTCGAGTCTCCAGCAGAGTCTCCAGCACCAGCCTCTTGATCCTGTCCGTTGCCTCCAGTGAGCTGCTTTGCCAGGCGCTCGATCTCTTCCTCTGCTGCTTGGCGCATCGCAGCGATGATCGCCTCGCTCTCCTGGATCCCAGCGTCGTACCCGATAGCGCGCGCGTCGTCGATCTGCATCGTCACTTCCGTCATCTTGGCTTCGTACGAGTCGCACAGATTCTGGTACTGCATGTCCTTCTCCTCCGTGATGCGGCGCTTCTCGTCGGCCTGCTGCGCGGTGAGCGCGCCGAGCTTCTTCTGCAGCTCGACTGCTTTCCTCTTCCACGCGATCGCAGCGCGCTTGTCCGCCTCGCTGGCCTCGCGAACCAACTGCGCGCCGCGTTCATCGATACTGTCCGGGTCGTCACTTTCACGCGGGGCGGCGGCCTTGAGCTCCAGCTCCTCGTCGTCCTCACTGCTAAAGTCGAGATCCTCCGCATCGAGCGTCGCCATCGAAGCCTCCTGCTGCGCTCGCTGGAGCTGCTTGCGCTCGTCTTCGCGGCGCTTCTGCTCGTTCTCCTGGTGCAGCCGGAAAAAGAACCTGCGTGCGTATGATGTTCGTTCGCACACACAAGTTGACGGTAGTTAGATCTCTTGCTAACATTGCAAACACGGTCGTGAAGCACCCCTCGTAGCTGCGGTTACTGCGATCATGTACCTGGACCAGAACTCCTCGTAGCTCAGCTGCACTGGCACCATTTGCTCGTGCAGATCCCGCATCTCCGCCTCCGTGTCCAGCACCTAGCCGTACGAAGTGTTGCCAAACACAGAGTTTATTAGTCGGCCAGCGAGCACACGCCACAGCAGACAAATGAGAGTCGCACGAATACCTTGGCGATGTCATCAGTGTGCTCGCCGATCTTGAAGCCGTCGACGAACGCCTTGTAGTCGTCGATTTCCTCGTACAGAATCTGCAGCAAGCAATGCACAAAGCACCACTCGTGAGCACTGGGCAGCGCCATGCATGCAGCCAGAGAACGCGTTCTGCTTTTCGCCTTTCGATGTGCGGCTCGTGCGTCCTCCTCACCTCGTCCACTGGCCCCGTGCGCGCCGTGCCGAGCGCATGCAGCAGCGTTGCCGCCTCGTCTTGCACGGTCGCGACGATCGACTGCGCCTTCTCCTGGACGGTGCTCACGTACTCGGACGCGTTCGCCGTCGCGCTCTTGGCCGCCTGCTCCAGCAGCCGCCACATCTTTTTTCTCGATCTCTCGTGTCAAGTTTGCAGAATGCCACGTCTTCTGCCACGACGACGGCAGAAACGCTCGCAGAATCAGGAAGAATGGACGGTGATTGGCCGACAGTCAATCTGAGAAAACAAGATAAGCTCGTGATTGGCTGGATAACTCGTCTGAGAATTTGTTTCGCGACACCATAGCGTTTCCAAGTCGTTTGTTAAGTGCGATGGCTGCTCCGATTCCGCACTCAGCGTTCGACATGCGAGTGCAGAGTTATCGAGCGTCGATGCTCGATGTGAGCTGTCCACGGGTTCATACAAACGCCGGTGCGTTGGATCCATTTAGCCTCAAGGGTGCACAAACGCAACATATCTACACCGTCCTGGCACGATCGGACTGATGTGCTCTGAAGGGAAAGTCGCCCTAAGAAGGAATCGTCGGGGTCGCTCGCACCTGCTAGTCACTCTTCGCCTCTTCCTTTTCCTCTTGCTGGAGCTTCAGCGCCAGTGCTAACGCGGCAGAAAAGCCCATTGCGCTAACCAGGGACACACTCGAGTAGCGCATGCGTACCGGCCACTCGCGCACGTACTCTTCGAACATGGCGGGGTTTGCTGCGAACGGAGCTGGGAGCGTCCGGTGCTCGTGGTCTGCGAGAGGTGGGCCGTCGCGACGGAGGTGGGCGTTTGCGCACCATGTGTCGACTTCGAGCGAGCCGCCGCAGTCATCGACGAACCTGAAGAGCGGAGCTGTCTTGCTGTGCCCCACTGCTAGCATTTCTTGGCACCGTGTCCAGACATCGACGAGCGCAGCTTCACCCTCGACATTATCTTCTGCACCTGCACCGCGTGTGAGAACCAGCAGCTCACGAGGAGATCCCTCGATGCACGCTCGGAGCGTGCGCGCGTGGCAGTAGAACTCGTTGAACTTGGCGGGGAACACTTGCTCCGACGCGGCTCTCGCTCTGGTTTCCGTGACTGCGAGGACGTTGCCCGTCACGAGCAAGACGCTGGCGAGGACGCCCCACGCGTACAGCAGCTTTCTTACCGACCACTCCAAGTCTGCGAGGAAACTTGTGAGCGAAAAGAACAGGAGTGGCGAGAAGAGGACTTCTCCCGCTGCGTTTGCCCAATATGTGAACGCGAGCGCTGCCGATGGCGCGGGAGCGAACGCGTATTTGACGACCATCGTGTCTGCGTCGCTCGCTTTCTCCGCAGAACTCCACCACAATCCACAGAACTGCACTGCGAGACTGAGCAAAGGGCTCGAGAACGACGAGCGCAGGAAGCGCAGACAGCGATTGGGGCACTTGGCGAAGGCTGTGTCTTCGGTTGTCGACTCGGAATCGTCGGGTGTTGAGGCAGTCGCCGAGCTACCGAGCTCGAGCACGGACGGAGTCTTCCGGAGGAGAAGCGCCTCGGATCGCGGTACTCTGGAGGAGGCGGCGGCGCTGGAGGAGGAAGAGAGCATGGATAGCTGACGAACTGCGCTGCGACTCGGAGCCTGGCAAATCGAAGAGTGAGGCTCAACGCCAGAAACGCAACCATTTTGTGCCTGTCAATGCGACATCTCAAACCACATCTCGCTGAATCACTCTGGACGGAGTGGCGACAGTGCAGAACATGAACATTGTACCCATTGTCGGGGCTGCTTTGAAACGAAGAAATCGCCTAACGATGCGAATTGGGTTCTGGCTGCGGGAGTCCCCAGCTCAGCTGATTCGCGAACCACTGGATCACACTCCTCAACTGCATTCAGAAGACTTTTGGGACAAATTCCCTCACTCTTCGATTTGCCGAGCTCCCGTCGTGCGTGCTGCCTCCAGCATGACATCCATCAGCGACGAGTCAAGCGCCGTGGCTGCCAGAGCCGCGTCAGAAGAGATCGCTCCTGGGAGCACCACCACCACCATCAGACACAGCGCTTCGGCAGACACAAACTCCAGGTGGCTGCGATCGCCGTATGTGCGTCACACTATCGGGATCGTGGTGCTCCTCTCGACCGTTGCCGAAGGCTTTGTTGTGCGCGAGATCGATGCTGGTACCATGCACGCTAAGTACACACTCGAATCGACGTCCACGCGCGCGTACACATGGTGGCGTTTGCTCGTAGCCATTACCGCCTCGATAGTATGTCAAGGCTGGCTCGCAGCTTGTGCCGTCTCGCTCTCCACGACCACTTATGCTCGTGTACTGAGTGGTGAAAAGTGGTTCTTCAAGGTTCCGATCACCATTTACGCCGTCGCACTCGTCGTCGGGGACGCCCTCGCAGTGTTCGAGACCCACCGAGGCGCTGCATTCGAGCGCGAGTTCGCCGTCAACTTCAATCGCTTCTACTGCGACGCCCGCGTGCTGCAAGCGTGCTCAACGGGATCTCGAGAAGAACTGCTGGAGCTCACGAGAGAGGGGAACGCGCTGGACAGCTCCGTCGCAGAAGGCGACTCCACGATCCGAGGCGTCTGGACGCGCTGCCAGCGAGTGCTCTCGGCGAAGCACAACGTGTCGACCGAGATTTTCCTGTTCCTCGACGACCATAACGTGTCGTTGGAAATGGACGCGTGGTGCGGCACAGCCCCGTACTCCCGAAACGACACGTCGCTCACTGAAGCAGATGACGACAGTCACCGCGTGGTCCCGGCTCCATTTGCAGCGAACCCCGACGCGTTCGCAGCGATCTCGAAGGACTGGTCGGAGCGCATCTTTTCGTCGAATGCGCTTCTCGGACTCGCGCTGTGCGGGCTCGTGGCGCTCTATGTGTGACCGAGGCGCAGTGAAGACGAGCAAAGTACTAGTGCGTGGCCAAGCTGAATTTAGTGAAGATGGTGTGAGCGCAGCAGCATATGCAGATCCTCGAGCTTGCGATTTTCTGCCTACGGAACAAGAACCTTCGAAGCGATCTGCGAAAACGAGCACCTATTCGGCAGCTGTCACCTATCACCGCTTCATGATACGAGAATTACGGACTAGGAGGTCTTCGCGAGATGAATCTGAAGCCGTCAACCCGCGGCACGACGCTGCATGATCTCAGATGCGATGCAACAGCACCGCTGCGAGCGCCGTGCAACAGAAGATGCTCCCGAGAAGCCCGTTCATGATCTTCATGCTCCTCGTCCACTCGCCCGTGTACGACTGGAACATATCTGGGTTCGCCGCATACGGCGCTGGTGACACTCGCTGCTCCTCGTCGCCCAGAGGAGTCGCTCGGTGCGCCAGATCGCCGCACCACGCGTCCGTCTCGCTCGAGTGGCCGCTGTCGTCGAGGAACTTGTAGATCGACAAGTACAATCTTCCGTCCTCGTTCCACTCGGCGAGCATGCTCTTGGCTTGGTACTTGAGCAGCACTTTGCGGCAGTGAGCCCACATCGCCGTCGTGACGCTGGTGGCACCCTCGCCACTGATCGGGACGAGAGCTGGTTCATTCCCGCGGGTGAGCACGACGAGGTCGCTCTGGTTCCCCTCGAGGCACATGCGCGCTGTCCGCGTCTCGCAGTAGAACTCGTTGAACTTGGCTGCGAACGTCTGCTCGGAGGCTTCTCGCTGCTTGGTCTCGTTCGCGGCAAGGATGTTCCCAGCGACGAGCAGTGCGAGGAACAGGAGAGCCGATGCGATCAGGACCCCTTGGCCGCACCGCGAATGGTGTACTACGAGAGCAGATAAGACCATGAAGATCATTGGAAACACGAGCACCAGTCCCGCTGTCTTCCAGTGCGAGATCGCCGCGTCGGCGCGCGGCTTGAACCTGTACTTGGTGTCCAAGCTCCCAGTGCATGCCAACAGCGCCACAAACCATGCCATGAGGAGCAGACAGGTGCAGATCACAGCCGCTATGGGCCCTGCCGCGGATCTCCAGTAGCTTCTCGAGCCGGGCGACTTGTGTGAGCAGCACGGCATTTCCCGGGCGGACGATGCTGCGTGGAGAGCAACGAGGCTTGGCTTGACTTGGGTGGCGAAATGCTGGTAGTTTGGCGAATGAGCCTCGCGTTCTTCCCAGTGGCTGCACGTTGCGAGGGATCGCCAAAACCCGACAGCAGGCTGAGCTCTGCGGAATATACCCGCTTTGTCGATGGGTACAAATTTTCATTTTTCTTGGACGCATCAGCCTGAGAAAATGAACTTGCGCTTTGTATGAGGAAGATCGTCAACCCAACCACTTTCATCAGTGATGAAGCATCCTCACACATTAGTCTCGCGTCACAGCAAAGCACCCGACATCTCGCCATTCTCAAAGCTGCGAGTCCAGACTCACGTCCACAGCCCACAGTCCCAAGCGCCGATGCCTGCAGCCTACCAGGACACCACGGCCACCGCCATGTCCACGTGCTCGTTCGACTCGGCGCTCGACACGCCTGCGCCGCACAAAGGCAGTTACGTCAAGTGGTACGCGGGCTGCCTGGAGCGCCTCCAACCCTGTATCGAGCGTTCGTCCGCCTGCTTCAAGCGGTTGTCAGCCTGCTTCACGCGCTGCACGAGCTGGTTCAGCGTCCGCTGGCTCGCGATTGTCCTTGGCGCGTGTACTCTGGCGCTGAGCCTCACGTGGTGGATCCTCGTGCCGTTCTTCGTCGACACGGAGAGCATGAGCAGCAAGTACAAGTTCTCGCCGCTTGACTTCGGCGCGTACAGCAAGTGGAAGACGACGCTGCGAGTGTTCACCATCCTGTTGCTCGGCTGGGTCTGGTGTACCTGCGCTTTCGATACGAATCGCGGCAAGCGCTGGTGGCTCTACATCCCCATCGTGATCTTCTCGCTCCTCGTTCTCATCGGAAACGTGATCGTGAAGCACGAGACGCAGAATCGCCAAGCCTTCGAGCAGGGCTTTGCGGTCCAGTTCAACACCTACTACTGCAACACGCGAACCGTGCGCGTGTGTCTCGAAGGCTCCGAGTCCGAGGTGCTCGTGCTCACGCGCGGCAGTAACGCCACTGTGACGGAATCGGAGAATGCCACGGACGCCGCGTTCGAGATTTGGGCTCGCTGCCGCAAAGCCGTGCATACGTTTGATGCGCTCGCTTTCTCCCGCGAGAGCGAGGCAGTCGGCGCGATCAAGGACATGAAAATCTACGACTTTCTCGCTGATGCCACCGGCTCGAGCGCGACTGACGCTTGGTGCGGCGACCTGGCGCATCGAACCACTACACCCACCGATGACGAACAGCGAGCGCACCCAGCGCCGTATGCGGCGAACACAGCCATGTTCCGCAAGTACACGCGCGAGTGGGCGAGGAGCATCGTGTACTCGAACGTGGTCCTAGGGAGTATGATCGGCTGCATGGTGATGATCACGCTGCTGCTGAGAATTGACGACAAGAAAGCGTGATACATCGAAGGCAAGAGATGTAGCACCGCAGGAACGAGCGCAAACAGCACTTCTCGCACTGCCAGACGCTTTGTCTTCGTTAACCAATGTCAACCAAGTCTGAAGGAGTAGCAAAGCCCAACGGCATCAAGGTGGATGGATCCGCAACAGTGCGTTCGTATCGAGACAAACAGAGTCATTCACACCAATCCACGCAGCTGGACAGTGCCATCAGTCTCAAAGGATCAGTCCACCTCCATAAACATCGCTGCGAGCACCGTGCAACAGAAGATGCTCCCGAGAAGCCCGTTCGTGATCTTCATGCTCCTCGTTCACTCGTTTGTGTACGACTGGAACATATCTGGGTTCGCCGCATACGGCTTGAACCTGTACTTGGTGTCCAAGCTCCTGGTGCATGCCAACAGCGCCACAAACCATGCCACGAGGAGCAGACACCATAAGTACGACAGGCGATTGCGACCGACTGGCCCGCGTGAATGGTTTGGGCGAACAGCACGGCATCTGCGCTTGGGAGATGTCTTCGACGATCTTGGCGAGTTGACGGATGAGCGGAGGTGCGATCTCAGGCGAGGTGAAGTGGGTTTATTTCTCGGAGTTTTCAATTTGTGCATAAATGAAGTGTAAAGCGGCACTCAAACAAATGAATGATTTTGACCTATTTTCCATACTCAACAATGTGAACAACTGACCAATAAAGCAAAGCGAAGCACGCGAAGATGCCGTTCACGACGCCGAAATGGTGCGCGCTCTCGCCCGCTCTCTGCGTGATGCATGATGTGCGCACTTCATGCTCTCATCCTGCGTGCTAACCACCGCATACTGTGCACTGTTCCCTTGCAGGGCTGCGACGCCGTCGCGCGCGAACCGGTTCGCGAAGCTCGAGGTGCGCAAGAACGACGAGCGCGTGGACGCGGTGGCGCTGGGCGAGCGCGCGTGCACAGTGCTCGGGCGGCGCGAGGACATCTGCGACTACGAGATGCCACACCCGTCGATCTCGCGGCAGCACGCGGCGCTCGTGCACGACAAGCAGGGCCGCATCGCCGTGCTGGATCTGGGCTCGGCGCAGGGCACGTTCGTGAACGGGAAGGAGATCGAGCCAGAGACGCCAGTCGTGTTGAGCGGTAATGCGCTGCTTGCGTTCAAGTTGCTTTGCTGTATAGAGTCGCGTTGTGTTCTCATGCATGTGCGTTTTGTGTGGAGCTATGCAGACGGCGACGAGATCCGCTTTGGCGCGAGCACGCGCGTGTACATTTTCCAGAACCCTCGCGCAGAGAAGGAGAGCAGCGAGAGTGTCCGTGGAGACTCGCAGCAGGCGACCAGTGCGGACGATGAAGAGCTCCTGAAGCAACTGCCGATGAGCTTTGGCGCTAGCAGACAGAAGACGGGTGCTGCGGATGCGGTGGCGGAGGCGAGAAAGAAGGTGCAGCCAGTATGACACCTTCGGCGCACGATGCACACGAGTAGAAATGCTAACCATCACTGCGACATGGCTGCACTTGTGGTTCTGTACAGAGAGAGGCTGAGATCGCAGCGATGACGGCGCAGATGCTCGCTGCACCAGCCTTCGCTGCTGAGCCTGCTGAGCCAAACAACGAGCCCGCGAGCGAAGACACGAAGCAGAGCGGAGACAACGACAATGGCGCTGCCTCGGATGGGGGTGACGTCCCGGATGAGGGTGACGAGGAGGAGGACGAAAGCGACAGCGACGGTGCGAAGGACGACGTGGCGTCGCGCTACAACATCCCGATGACCCACGAAGTGAGTCTGTCGAGCCACGTGAAGGCGATCTCGTGTCTCGCGATCGACGCGCCTGGTGCTCGCGTCGTCACGGGCTCGATGGACTATCACGCGAAGCTCTGGGATTTCGCCGGCATGGCGCGCCACGTGCGTCCGTTCCGCGACATCGAAGTGGACGACGGCCACCCGGTCATCGCAGTGAGCTATAGTCCGTCGGGCGATCGACTGCTGGCGGCAACGGCCTCGTCGCAGCCCAAAGTGCTCTCTCGTGAAGGCGTGGAAGAGCTCCAGTTTGCAAAGGGCGACATGTACGTCATGGACATGGCGAATACGAACGGGCACACGCACACAGTCACTGGCGGCGCGTGGCACCCGAAGCTGCGGGACCAGATGATCACGAGCTCGCTCGACGGCACCGTGCGCATCTGGAGCCTCGGCGGCAAGCAGACGTTCAAGAAGCTCATCAACACGACGGTGCTCAAGTTCAAGAGCAAGCGCGGGCGACGCTGCGGCGTCACGACGTGTCGGTATAATCTCGACGGCACGTTGGTCGCCGGCGGCACAATGGACGGGCAGATCCAGTGCTACGACCCGCGCAAGACCTACGCCGGCGCGTCGCTCACGATTCGCGACGCGCACGCTGAAGGCACGGGCGACATGGGCATTTCAAGCATCCGGTTCTCCCCGGACGGCAGAACCCTGGCGTCTCGCTCGTGCGCGGACGACACGGTGAAAGTCTGGGACTTGCGTAAGACCAGCCAGCCGCTCAAGGCGTTCGCGAGCATTGAAGGCGTGTTTGGGACGTCGAACGTCGCGTTCAACGCGAACGGCACGTGCCTCGCTGCGGGCACAAGCGTGCGTCGCGGCCACAACCAGAGCGGCAAAGTGCTGTTCCTCGACGTGCACACGCCAGCGCAAGTGGCGCCAATCGCGAGCATCGACATGAAAGAGGACGAGAGCGCCGTGTGCGTCGAGTGGCACTCGGGCATCAACCAAGTCTTCGTCGGCAGCTCCGCTGGCGCCGTGCGCGTGTTGTACAACCCAGCGATGAGCACGAAAGGCGTGCTGCTGAGCGCGACGAAGAAGCTCAAGGTGCAGAGCCAGGACTCTGGCGCGCGCATCGACGGACTCGGCAAGGTGCACAACCCGCACTCGCTGCCCATGTACCGCGAGGAGGACTCGCGCAAGCGCAAATTCCACAAGCTCCGGTCGGATCCGGTGAAGTCGAAGGCGCCGGAGAAGCCGATCACGGGTCCAGGCATGGGCGGCAAGATCAGCGGCAGCACGACGTTCACGCAGTACTTCATGAGCAGCCACATCAAGAGCAGCTTCCGCGAAGAAGACCCGCGCGAGGCGATCCTCAAGTATGCCAAGATGGCCCAGGACGCGCCGCAGTTTGTCGCGAAGGTCGAGGGGAAGATGGACGCGCGCTACGGGCTCGCAAAGGAGACGCTCGAGCAGGAGAAGATCTCGAAGGAGGAGGAGGAGAAGCGTCTGCTGCTTCACTGAGAGGTAGCTGTGCAGCCGAAGTCGAGTCGCGTCGCGTCGAGGAGGCAGACAGGAGACAGAAGTCAGAAGGTGACGACAACGAAGTCGAGTGTCGATATTCGGGTCTTTTTGGCTGACTTGTTCAGAAAATCGGCCATCCATTGGCTGAAACTAGCATAAAGCGATTTGAGTGGCTGATAATACCGTCCACACAACAGCACAACTCGCAGCCAAAAATTTGGTGCTGTCATCCAGAATGTGATTTTCCCACTTCTCCAATTGCTCCAGAGCCAGCAAGCGCAGAGATCTGAGTGACGTGGCGATGGCGAAGGGCTCGGCGAAGAAGCGCTCGGCGACGGCGGCGGCGCGCGCGACGCGCATCGACAAGGACGTGAAGACGACGCTGCGCCACAGCCGCGTGCTGTCGTTCCTCTACGACCTCATGTGGAGCTACCGGCACTTCAAGTACCTGGCGCTGGCGCTGCTGCTCGCGGACGCCGTGCTCGGCTACCTCATCATCCAGCACGTACCCTGTGCGTTCACTGTGTGTGCTGTATTGTGCACCCCCTGTGCATATATGAGTGACTTACCCGCGTATGATTGCGATACGTTGCGACAGACACGGAGATCGACTGGCGCGCGTACATGCAGCAGGTCGAAACGTTCAAGGCGGGCGAGCGCGACTACATCAACATCCGCGGCGACACCGGGCCACTGGTGTACCCCGCGGGCTTCCTGTACGTCTTCTCGGTGCTGCACACGGTCACGGACGCAGGCACGAACATCCGGCGCGCGCAGTACATCTTCCTGGGCTTCTACCTGATCACGATCGCCACGATGCTCGCGATCTACAACCGCGCGCGCGTGATGCCGCCCTGGGCGGTCGTGTTCCTGTGCGTCTCGAAGCGACTGCACTCGATCTACATGCTGCGTCTGTTCAACGACGGCGTGGCCATGATGCTGCTCTTCATCGCCGTGTACCTGTTCGCGCGCCAGAAGTGGCGCATGGGCTGCGCGATCTTCAGCTTCGCCGTGTCCATCAAGATGAACGTGCTGCTCTTCGCCCCCGCGCTCTTCTTCCTGCTGCTGCAGTCGTGCGGACTGCTGCGCACGGCGTGGTACCTCTTCATCTGCGCGAGCATCCAGGTATTTTTCGGGTTTTGGTATTGCTCGCTGGGAATAATCCTCTGTGTCTAACGACGTCGTTGCTTCTGTGAACCAAAGATCATCCTGGGACTGCCGTTCCTGCGCCACAACTGGTTCAACTACCTGCACAAGGCGTTCGAGCTCAGCCGCGTGTTCACGTTCGAGTGGACGGTGAACTGGAAGTTCCTGCCGGAGGACGTGTTCGTGTCCAAGCAGCTCGCGGTGGGGCTGCTCGGCGCGCACATGCTCTTCCTCGTGCTCTTCCTGCAGAAGCACTTCAACATCGTCGGCACGCTCCGCGCCGTGCTCTACAAGCCGTTTGCGATCTATGAGCCGTTCCCGATCCGCTCCGAGGTGGTTGTGACGTCGCTCTTCGTGACGAACTTTGTCGGCATCGCGTTCGCGCGCACGCTGCACTACCAGTTCTACTCGTGGTTCTACCCGACGCTGCCGTACCTGCTCTGGAAGACGAACATGCCGCTGCTCTTCAAGGTTAAGTCGCTCATCGCCGCCGAGTTTGCGTTCAACGCGTTCCCGGCCACGCCCTCGAGCTCGATCGTGCTGCAGCTCATGAACCTGTTCCTGGTCATCTCGCTGTACTTCTCGGACGACACGAGCAAGTACGTCGCGTACCTGGACGCGGACGCGCGGCTGAACCTCATCACGCACCTCAACGAAGAGTGCTTTGACGGCGTCCGTCAGCTCGCGATCTACTACGGCAGTGTCGCGGAGGACCTCGCGTACGGCGCCGTGGTGACGTCGATCGACGAGCGCGAGGTCGTGATGTCGCTGCCGAAGCTCAAGCTTACGCTCGCCGTGGGCTTTGGCAGCAGTGCGCCGATCGCGAGCGAGGGATACGGCAAGCAGGTGCTCCAGGTGATGCTCACAGAGGCGGCGGAAGGCATCGCTGCCGGCGAAACCATGGGCTCGCGCATCACGAAGGAGTATAACGAGGCGGAGGAGCGCCAGGCGACGAGTACGAGCGGCATGGCGTCGCTGCGTCGACGAGGAGACATCGGCGCCAGCGGCGTGTAGCCTGGCGAAGCAGAGCTCCATAGAGAAGACGCGAGCGAGCTAGGATCGCTGTTGCTGGCGCGTTACGAATACACAGAGCCGTGATGCCAATGCTGGCTGCTGCCCTGACTTCGTGCATGATCAGCAGCGACAGGATCAATCAGTGCCTGCACCACCAAAAACCGTACTTAGCTGAGGTCAACCTGCCTGCATGCTCTGATACCCTCTCTTATATGGATTTCACAATTGAGCCAGCCCTGTGGCACTTTATGCGGATCAATCGCCAGCGACCCATTTCATTCTTGCGCGTCAAAGCGCAGCCAGTACGAGAAGGCGGCGATGACGGTGGCGCTGGCGTTCGAGTCGGACGACGGCTCGCGCGCGATCCAGACGACCGTGCAGGTCGCTGAGCATGACGGTGTGCGCACGGACGACGTGGACGTGCGCGCGTACTACGAGATCGCGCGCACGATCGCGCAGATCCGCGCGGGCGGCTTCCGCAACATCGCACTGCAGTTCCCGGACTCACTGCTGCCGGACGCGCCGCGCGTGCAGCAAGAGCTCAAGGTGCGTCGCGTGCATGCATGTACACAGCGCAATAAAAAGTCTATGCGTACTGATGTGCGATGTGTGTGTGTATGCAGGACGGGCTCGAGAACGCGTACGAGCGCATGTTCATCCTGGGCGACACGTCCTACGGCAGCTGCTGCGTGGACGAAGTGGCGGCGCAGCACCTGTTCGCGGACTGCATCGTGCACTACGGCCGCACGTGTCTGAGCGCGACGTCCACGATCCCGGTCGTCTACGTCTTCGGCAACGCGGCAATCGACGTTGCACACTGCGTCGACGCGCTCGCGAGCCACATCGCGAGCGCGATCACGCCAGAGAAAGCGGTGCTGCTGCTCTACGAGCCGAGCTATCGCCATGCGCTGTCGGACATCGTGGCGCAGCTGCAGGAGCGACTGGGCGGCGAGCGCAAGCTGCTGCCTGGCAGTATGACGACGTTCTACGACCCCACGAAGCCACAGAGCAGCCAAGAAGACGACAGCACGACAGTGTCGTCGTCGTCAGTCTTCGTTGGCGGCCAAGAGATCCAGCTTGGCCAAAAGCTCGAGGATCAAGCCATCACTTCTGAGCAGCATGCGATCGTGTACATTGGCCACGAGTCGCCGCACTTGACGAGCATTCTGCTACGCCACAGCACGCTCGAGTGCTACTCGTACCACCCGACGGAGCAGTTCGTGCGCAAAGAAGGCGCGAGCGTGAACCGCGCGCTCATGCGCCGGTACTTTTTGGTGCAGCAGGCGAAAGAGGCGCAGATCTATGGGATCCTCATGGGCACGCTCGGCGTCTCCAAGTACCTGGACGTCGTTCAGAGTCTCCAGCAGCTCATCAAGAAGTGCGTTGCTCTGCTGCCGCTGGGTACCTAGACTTCGCATTGGCGCCTCACTGACCATGTCTTGCTTGCCTGTGCTCTCTCCCTGCTGCGGCTCTGTAGGAGCGGCCGCAAGTCGTACTTGTTTGTGGTCGGCAAGGTGAACGTGCCCAAGCTCGCCAACTACGCCGAGATCGACGCGTTCGTGCTCGTGGCGTGCCAGCAGAACACGCTGATGGACTCGAAGGAATTCTACAAACCGATCGTGACGCCCTACGAACTCCAGCTGGCGCTCTCGAGCTCGGACGAGTGGACGGGCGAGTTCAAGACCGACTTCCGCGAAGTGCTCCCGGCGATCGCGAAGACGTCGCAGGAGCTCGACGAAGACGCTGGCGACGCAGAGAAGGAGGACGACGACAAGCCGTACTTCTCCCTCGTCACCGGTACGTACAAGAGTTCGGTGCGTGCGAGCAGCTCGAGCTCTACAGGACAAGCTTGTGTGGTAGCAGAAGTGTCCTCAACAGCGCTGCAAGTCAAGAACGAGCGCGCAGATCTGGTCGAGTACCGAAGCGAGGCAGGTGAGTACTTGGCGTCGAGAGAGTACCAAGGGCTTGAGCCGCGCATCGGCGAGACACCTGCGCATGCGGCGGTCGTGGGTGCGACTGGAATCGCGCGCGGGTATACCCACGAGTCGTGAGGTGAGTTTCCGAGTCCGTCATTGACCATAGATAGTTACAGGAGACATCGATCCGATTTATATACAGGCAACAGTGCATCGACGGCATCTGGACGCAACCAACTCGTCTTGTTATTCGCATTACCAGCCGGGCTCACGCACTTTCCAGGACAAGGTGGTGAGCAGCACGCAGCCCAACGCACTCCCGAGCAACACGTTCGAGAAGAACATGCGCCTCGTCCACTCGCGCGTGTACTTTGGGAACATGCCTGGGTTGAGCGTA